>JXCR01046057.1:0-19163 GCA_002079205.1 Phalaenopsis hybrid cultivar | reverse complement strand
CTTTTTTTTGCATCAAGTATTTGATACCAGAATGATCTGTATGCACTATTCATTTAGTTCCAATCAAATAAGGTCTAAATTTATCAAAGGCATAGACAATAGCTAATAACTCTCTTTCAGTAGTAGTGTAATTAATTTGAGCATCATTTAGAGTTTTACTAGCACAATATATTACTTTAAAAACTTTATTATGTCTTTGTCTTAACACAGCTCCAATAGCATAATCACTAGAATCGCACATTATTTCAAATGGTTTTTCTCAATCAGGTGGAACTATTATAAGTGCAGTGATTAATTTTTATTTCAATAATTCAAATACTTTTATGCATTCCTCATTAAAATCAAATTTGGTATCTTTTTTTAAAATTTGGCATAATGGCTAAGTTATTTCTGAAAAAAAATTTATGTAACGCTTGTAGAAATCATCATGTCCTAGAAAACTTCNTAGAATCGCACATTATTTCAAATGGTTTTTCCCAATCAGGTGGAACTATTATAGGTGCAGTGATTAATTTTTATTTTAATAATTCAAATACTTTTATGCATTCCTCATTAAAAATCAAATTTGGTATCTTTTTTTAAAATTTGGCATAATGGCTAAGTTATTTTTGAAAAAAATGTATGTAACGCTTGTAGAAATCATCATGTCCTAGAAAACTTCATACCCCTCTAACCATAGTAGGAGGTGTAATTTTTCAATAACTTGAATTTTTGTTGGATCTACTTTCATGCCATTTTCAGAAATTTTATGTTCAAGTACAATTCCTCCTACAACCATAAATCGACACTTTTCCCAATTTAGTATTAGGTTGATTTTTTCACATAATTCTAGAATTTTTTCTAAATTATTTAAACATAATTCAAATGAAGTCTCAAATACAAAGAAATCATCCATAAATACTTTCATTCCATGTTCAATCAAATTACTAAAAACTGACATCATACATCTTTGAAATGTCGTAGGTGCATTCCATAGTCCAAAAGACATTTTACGAAGAGGAAATGTTCCACAAGGGCTTGTAAATGTTGTCTTCTCTTGATCTTCAAATTATCTATAACAACNGAATTTTTTCTAAATTATTTAAACATAATTCAAATGAAGTCTCGAATACAAAGAAATCATCCATAAATACTTTTATTCCATGTTCAATCAAATTACTAAAAACTGACATCCTACATCTTTGAAATGTCGTAGGTGCATTCCATAGTCCAAAAGACATTTTACGAAGAGGAAATGTTCCATAAGGGCTTGTAAATGTTGTCTTCTCTTGATCTTCAAGAGTAATTGGAATTCGATGATACCTGGTATATCCATCTAAAAAACAGTAATATTTTTTTCCAGCCAATCTATCCAACATTTGGTCTAGAAAGAGTAAAAGAAAATGATTTTTCTTTGTGGCCATGTTTAATTTTCTATAGTCTATACAAATTCGCCAACCAGTAACTTATCTTATTGGAATTAATTCTTTTTTTCTCATTTACTTCAACGGTCACTCCTCCTTTATTTGGAGCACAGAGAATTGGACTCACTCAAGCACTGTCTGAATTAGGATATATAATTCCAGCATCTAACAATTTTAAGATTTCTTTTTTAACAACTTCTTTCATTATTTGGTTTAATCACCTCTGAGCATCAGCTTTAGGTTCATATTGTTCATCTAATATAATTCTGTGCATACAAATTGAAGGACTAATTCCTTTAATATTTGTTAAAGTCCATCCAAATGCTTTTTTATATCTTTTAAACTTTTCTAGTAATTTTTGTTCTTAAGTTTTAGTTAACTCAGAAGATACAATAACAGGAAATGTAGATGAATCTCCTAAGAACACATATTTTAAATGGGCAGGTAATACTTCCAATTCAAGTTCAGGAGGTTTAATACTTGAAGGAATAAAATTTTTATTATCATTTTCCAACAAATGTAAAGTTTCAAATTTATCCTGAATATAATCTAAATTTTCTTCTTTTATTTCATTCTTATTCTCACAAAATTTTGCTTGCCTTAATTTTTCTTCAAAAACTTTCTTAAGTTACTCATTACTCAGATAATCAGTAACTTCCATCCTAAAACATTCATTATCTCTTTCTATTACAGGATATTTTATAGCTTTTGCAATATTAAATGTTACTTCTTGATCATTAACTCTCATATTAATTCTCCTTTTTGCCATCTATCACAGCTCTCCCTGTTGCAAAAAATGGTCTCCCCAAAATAATAGGAATCTCTTTATCTTCCATCATATCTAATACTATATAGTCTATAGAAAATAAATTTATCCACTTTTACTAATACATCTTCTATAACTCCTTTAGGATAAGTTATTGATTGATCAGCTAACTAAAGAGTTATAATAGTAGGGGAAATCTTTCCCAAATATAAACGTTTAAAAATTGATAAAGGCATAAGATTGATACTCACTCTTAAATCACATAAGGCTTTTCTAAAAATCTTTTCACCAATTGCATAAGGTATAGTAAAACTACCAAGATCTTTTAACTTTTCAGAAATCTTTTTCTGAATAATAGTCCTACACTCTTCACTGAGTGCAACGGTCTCATGGTCTACAAACTTCCTTTTCTTGTTTAGTATATCTTTCATAAATTTGGCATAGCTTGGCATTTGTTCCAAACCTCAATGAAAGGAATGTTTATCGTTAACTTTTTAAGGATTTCCAAAAAAATTATAAATTTTTTGTCTTTATTCTTCTGCTTCAATAGTTGAGGAAGTGGAGGTAATGATTTTTCTAAAGAAACTTGTATTTGTTCATTTTCATTAAGGTCACTTTCAATCTCTTCCTTCATCTCATCAACTTCAGTTTCTCGTTGGATTCTTGTTTCAACGTCTTCTCCACTTTGTAATTGAATAGCATTAATTTGCACCTTATTTTGATCTTTTGGATTAACTTCCACATTATTCGGAAGATTTCCTGAAGGCCTGTTATTAAGTGCAGTAGCAGTATGTCCTAATTTATTTTCAATATTTCTAATAACAGCCCCATGATTTTATATTTGATTTCCTATAATCAACATTATTTCTTCCATCATTAACTTCTTTTGCTTAACTTATGGGTTAAGGTTAGAGTTAAATCCAGGAGGATAATAAGGTCAATACTTAGGATTTTCTTTGTTGTTTAAATTTCCTTAGGGGTTCACCGAATTGTTATAATTATTTCAACTAAAATTATGGTGATTTTTCCATCCAGGGTTGTAATAATTAGAATATAGATTATTATTTTGATTATTTATAGCATTCAAAGTTCATAAGATGATTGAGTATCAATTAACTGCCCTATTGAATTTTCTTCTAATACCGGTGGCATTTGAGAATAGTTCACTCTAATTTGATCAATCTTTTTTTATATAACAACAATTTGAGATGCTAAAATAGACATTACATCAGTTTCATGAATACTAGCTACTCTCTTAGGATTTACCTGTTCATAGGGCCATTGAAAATTGTTAGTAGTCATTTCTTCTATTAAAGAGTATGTTTCATCAAAAAGTTTTGACATTAGTGATCCTCCTACAGCAGCATCTATAATAGATCTAAGTGATTCTACTAATCCATTGTAAAAAGTTTGAATTATTAACCAATCTGGTAAAGTATGGTGTGTAAATTTTCTAAGGAGGTCCTTAAATCTTTCTCATGCTTCATATATTGATTCCCCTTCAAACTGACAAAAAGATTTAATATTGTTTCTAAGCTTAGCAGTTTTCGAGAGTGTAAAATATTTAGCCAAAAAATTTTTTGAGAGTTTTCCCCAAGTTCTGATAGATTCATGTGCTAATGAATTTAACCAAGTGTTAGCTTTATCCCTTAATAAAAAATGAAAAAGTCTAAGCCTAACAGCATCATTCGACACAATTTAAAAGTAGCACATATTTAAAGAAAACTAGCAAGATGTAAGTTAGGATCTTCAGTAGGTATTCCTCCAAACTAATTATTTTGTATCATTTGGATAATAGCAGGTTTAAGCTCAAATGAATTAGCAGCAACATCAGAATTTTGAATATTTAAGTGAAGTTCATCTGCTGTCGAATTAGCATAATCTTGTAAAGGTCTTTANTTTCCCCAAGTTCTGATAGATTCATGTGCTAATGAATTTAACCAAGTGTTAGCTTTATCCCTTAATAAAAAAGGAAAAAGTCTATGCCTAACAACATCATTGGACACAATTTAAAAGTAGCACATATTTCAAGAAAACTAGCAAGATGTAAGTTAAGATCTTCAGTAGGTAATCCTCCAAACTGATTATTTTGTACCATTTGGATAATAGCAGGTTTAAGCTCAAATGAATTAGCAGCAACATCAGGATTTTGAATATTTAAGTGAAGTTCATCTGCTGTCGGATTAACATAATCTTGTAAAGGTCTTTGTCGATTTTCATTTATTTTATTATCTAAGTTAGTTGACATTTCGTTCAAATTTTTAATTTCTTTTTGTTGTCTTTGAATTTTTCTAATAGTACATTCTAATTCCAAATCATAAGGTACTAAACCTTGAGATCCAATATTTCGCATAAACAATATAATAAGCAAAGAAAATTTTCTTTAAAATACTCTTAAATATATATAGTTATATATTTTTTGAATTTTTGCTTTTATATANAGAAAATTTTCTTTAAAATACTCTTAAATATATATAGTTATATATTTTTTGAATTTTTGCTTTTATATATATTTTTTTTCTATATTTTATCTCTAAATTTTCTAATTTACATAATTTATTAAATTTACCATTACCTTCCCAGCAACGACGCCAAAAACTTGATCCTCGTAAATATATTTGTTTAAAATTTATAAAGTTGACTCCGCTTTACAACGATGTCAAAAACTTGATGTGGAATTTTATGAAAAATAACGTTAAGCACTTAATTTTGGGATTCTATGCAAGTATATATATCATTATCAAGTTATATAAGACTTTCTATTTAATTCTCAAATATCGATCCTACGAGGAAGGTTTAAATTTGAAATGATATATTAACTAGAAAATTTAGAGAAATAAAATAAAATTACTGTCACTAATTTCGAATGTTTGAAATACTATCAGGACTAAATTATTAACTACTAGCAAAATTTAAATGAAAAGTTTAAAACAATAATTACTAAACTATGTAGTGATGAAATTTTCTAGTATGAAAAAGCATCTTTCCTACTACAATGAGTTTTTGGTGAAATGAGATGAGATAAATGGTTTAAACATGTATTGTCCCAAATAAGAGCAATTTTAATTCTCTACCCTGATTTAGTATCATAAAAAATCATTGGCTAATCTCAAGTTTAGTCCCTAAATCCGTGGTTAGGCTAGGAGGATATTGGCTCTCACTTCAGAGCTCCCACTTCCCTTCCCCTGAAGGCTAACTCTCGCTTTAGTTCTTAAACACTAATATCAAATTGGGGATTATAGTTTGTCACCCTAAAATCTTCAATTCTACACCCAACAATGTAATTTCTTTTATTATATAAACTTAATTCCATGAATGAAATACTCCTTCATGGAATTAAATGTGATTCTCACTTTGTTGTAGAACTCATACTCCATTTCCCAGATCATAAGTTTCATAACATATTTTAACAATTCAATTGGCCAGATCAAAAAGTAAATTAAGAACGATGTTAAAAAAACATCACAATTTATTTTATATTTTTACATTGGCACATCCAAATTATTTCTTCATTTCACCCTATCTCAGAGTAGCGAGAAAGGTAAGGGAAACTATCAGACTTCATGAGAAAGATACAACAAAACACAAATTTCATATATAAAAGAAATTTCATACAATAATAATAAACAAACAACACTTATCTGAAACTCTTTCTCAAAGAAAATCTTTTAAACGGAGTTTTCAAGAGTTGCCCAAGCGTCCCTTCAAAAAACGTCCACATTCAATGCATCTGTTGAGAGAACCGACGTGCTCGTCGTTGGTGGCCTCGATGGCACCGTCGACAACCTTCTAGAATATTTAATTATGGACTCTCAAAAAAAACACGCCGTCGGCGCCCAAGATCAAATCTTCATATTTTGGTCCTTTTTGCTCCAAATTCACTCCTTATTGCATCTTTTTGCTCCAATGACCATAATTCAACATACCTACAATAAAACATAAAAAATACATTGCTCCAAATTACACCGTTTTTGCATCTTTTTGCTCCAATGACCATAATTCATAATACCTGAGACAAAACATCAAAAATACTTCTTAAAGTGCAATATCATTAAAAATAATATAAAATAGATGAAAATCTCAACATATTTTTCTTTGGTCAAAATTCCCCAAACTTAACTATTACTTGTCCTCAAGTAATTTTAGTACTACATAAAATTTTTGATCTACTGTGGTAAAATTTTAATTAAGAAATACTATAAGTTTCNGATACTCAGTATAACGAGGGCATTCAGGAAAAGTAACATGAGGCTCACCTCTGTAGTGTCGGGCCTGAGCTTCGTAGTAAGCTATCTCGAAGTTAGAATGCCTCTGTATGTACTCACTATCATAATCATGTCTACGTTATATTCCCCCAATTTTTTCATTTATTTTCTCTATACTCTTCCGCTGTAAGGTTAACTCATGAATGGTAGGGGAACTGGAGAAAGGAAGGTCATAATTAGTAGAGAGGATATCTCTACTAGTAGAAGGTTCTTTACTCCTACTCCCAAATCTCCATCCTTCATGGGATTCATATGTCTTTAAATTAGCTTTACTAATGGGTTTCATAGGGTAAACCCATTCTTCATCATCTCCAGCTTCAACTCCAGAAAGTTGGCAAAGTGCATAAAGGAGGCAAGGATGTCCCAAACCTCCACTTGATTCACTCTTTGTCGTGGTCAAAATATTCTTATAAATAATTCTCTCCATATTTATAGTTCGATTATTTTGAATACAGAAATTCAGAATATCTCTATCTCTTATTACCTCACTATGGTGATAGGTAGGTAACAGAGTAGAGGAAATAAAATAGTGTCACGCTTTAGATGTGTTATTCAACATGGAAGCAGAAAAATTTACCCATTTTTGCTTCTTTATCTTCCATGTCCCTTTCCCATCAGTGAGAAAGTTAATGACATCGTTCAGCGAGCCTTCCATTGTACTGAAGGCTTCATAATTACAGATATAGGAGTATGGGACTTCATAAAATGAGTTAATGCGGGTGGCACTAAACTCAACAGAAAACCCTCTTACTCGAACGGTTCCGTCCTCAGAATAGAATGCACTGGCATATAATTCTTCACAACAATCACAACAGCCTTATTTGTGGTATAACAGAAATTTTCCCACCTCTGTTCAGCAATAACTCGTTCAAATTCTCCTCCCGGACCCTCAAAAAATGATCTTNTCTTCCATGTCCCTTTCCCATCAGTGAGAAAGTTAATGACATCGTTCAGCGGGCCTTCCATTGTACTGAAGGCTTCATAATTACAGATATAGGAGTCTGGGACATCATAAAATTAGTTAATGCGGGTGGCACTAAACTCAATAGAAAACCCTCTTACTCGAACGGTTCCGTCCTCAGAATAGAACACACTGGCATATAATTCTTCACAACAATCACAACAGCCTTATTTGTGGTATAACATAAATTTTCCCACCTCTGTTCGGCAATAACTAGTTCAAATTCTCCTCCCGGACCCTCAAAAAATGATCTGGTATACATTTCTTCCCATGAAATATTGAAGTAAATCTTGACTAAGCCTTCACATTGATGAAGCGAGACTCGTCAAACTTAAATCGCCTCTTTTGTTGTGGAGCCATTTTAATCTAATCAAAATTATAAAAAAAAATTCCAAAATATACTTCAAATACTCAAATAATGGCTTCCAAGAGTGACTCTAAGAGTTCAAAACTAAGTTCCATGAATTTCTTCTAAATATTTTCTCCACATTCTCAATTTTTTCTGATCTCCTTAATGTGGAAGAAATGCAAGGTGAAAATCAAATATTTTTAGGTTGGAGTGAAGCTCTTATCGAGAGATGATAAAATCTGGTGTCTAAAAGCCTTAAAATCACCCCAAATCCAAGATCTTCAAGCCTTAGATCGAATTTTTCATTTTTTTAAGTGGAAGGGGATGAAAAAATAGTGTCGCTTAACTGGTCAAAACCATGGTTAAAAGTGTCTTTTGGGATCTCATCGTCGGCGGAGTCATCAGCGCCGTCGGTGAGCTCTATTGAATTAAATAGCCTAAGTCTCGAGAAAAATTCATCGGCGACGGCGTCGATGGCGCCGTCGACGAATTTTCAAAATTAGTTCAATTTCCAGATTTTTGCAATTTCGATCAATTTCAAGCCTCGTCGACATTCGTTCAATCATTCTAGACATAAATTTATAAATGATGTACTAACACAAATAAACATTCACAACACAAAACATCACAATTATATATAAAATCCAAGGGTTACAATACACGTTACACGACACACATAAGTTTGGTATTTTCTTAACCTTAGTACACCAATTCAGCATCGCAATCCAAGCCACAACACTCTAAATGCTGAAAATAAACATTATATGCTCAATCTTAACTATACTGAGATCTAAAAGCAAAATTCAAAAGTTAAGCAAACACATAAGTTCAAATCAAATCACACNAAGGTGAAAATCAAATATTTTTAGGTTGGAGTGAAGCTCTTATCGAGAGATGATAAAATCTGGTGTCTAAAATCCTTGAAATCACCCCAAATCCAAGATCTTCAAGCCCTAGATCGAATTTTTCATTTTTTTAAGTGGAAAGGGATGATGAATAGTGTCATTTAACTGGTCAAAACCACGGTTAAAAGTGTCTTTTGGGATCTCGTCGTCGGCGGGGTCATCAGCGCCGTCGGCTAGCTCTATTGAATTAAATAGCGTAAGTCTCGAGAAAAATTCATCGGCGACGGCGTCGATGGCGCCGTCGGCGAGATTTTTAAAATTAGTTCAATTTCCAGTTTTTTGCAATTTCGATCAATTTCAAGCCTCGTCGACATTCGTTCAATCATTCTAGACAAAAATTTATGTGATTAAATGATGTACTAACACAGATAAACATTCACAACACAAAACATCACAATTATATATAAAATCCAAGGGTTACAATACACGTTACACGACACACATAAGTTTGGTATTTTCTTAACCTTAGTACACCAATTCAGCATCGCAATCCAAGCCACAACACTCTAAATGCTGAAAATAAACATTATATGCTCAATCTTAACTATATTGAGATCTAAAAGCAAAATTCAAAAGTTAAGCAAACACATAAGTTCAAATCAAATCACAGACATGGACATATAGGTAGTAAAGTAAATATACTACTAACTAACGATAATTTCAAACAAAAACACTATAATCACAATAAAAATAAAGATAATTATGGGTTGCCTCCTATAAAGCGCTTGCCTATTCAGATATTATTCAGGTTGACTGACCATTAAAACCTCTTTAAAATTTGGTCTTTTACTCTCAAAATTCAGCTTTAATCTGTGTCCATTTACTTTAAATCTATTCTTAGTCTTTTGATCTTCAATTTCAACAGCTCAGTAAGTTTAAACTCGAGTCATAGTAAAGGGTCCTAACCAACGAGACTTTAGTTTCCCAGGGAATAACTTCAGCCATGTATTGAAAGCAAAACTTCTTATGAGTCACAGTAAAGGGTCCTAACCAATGAGACTTTAATTTCCCAGGGAATAACTTCAGCCTTGTATTGTAAAGCAAAACTTCTTGTCCTTGTTCAAAGTTCTTCTGGTTAATCTTTTGATCATGCCATAACTTTAGTTTCTCCTTATAAATTTTTCATTATCATAAGATTCATTTCTTAATTCTTCCAATTCATTTAATTGTAACAATCTCTTCTTAAGTTGTTATAATAAGACTCATTTCTTAATTCTTCCAATTCATTTAATTCAAAGTTCTTCTGGTTAATCTTCCGATCATGCCATAACTTTAATTTTTTCCTTATAAATTCTGTCGTATCATAAGATTCATTTCTTAATTCTTCCAATTCATACGATTTCCTTGAGTCACAGTAAAGGGTCCTAACCAATGAGACTTTAATTTCCCAGGGAATAACTTCAGCCTTGTATTGTAAAGCAAAACTTCTTGTCCTTGTTCAAAGTTCTTCTGGTTAATCTTTTGATCATGCCATAACTTTAGTTTCTCCTTATAAATTTTTCATTATCATAAGATTCATTTCTTAATTCTTCCAATTCATTTAATTGTAACAATCTCTTCTTAAGTTGTTATAATAAGACTCATTTCTTAATTCTTCCAATTCATTTAATTCAAAGTTCTTCTGGTTAATCTTCCGATCATGCCATAACTTTAATTTTTTCCTTATAAATTCTCTTGTCCTGGTTTAAATTTCTTCTGGTTAATCTTCCGATCATGCCATAACTTTAATTTTTCCTTATAAATTCTACATTATCATAAGATTCATTTCTTAATTCTTCCAATTCATTTAATTGTAACAATCTCTTCTTAAGTTGTTATAATAAGACTCATTTCTTAATTCTTCCAATTCATTTAATTCAAAGTTCTTCTGGTTAATCTTCCGATCATGCCATAACTTTAATTTTTTCCTTATAAATTCTGTCGTTATCATAAGACTCATTTCTTAATTCTTCCAATTCATTTATTTGTAACAATCTCTTCTTACCAAATAAGATTCATTTCTTAATTCTTCCAATTCATTTAATTGTAACAATCTCTTCTTACCAGCATATTAATCTTTCGATCATGCCATAACTTTAGCTTTTCCTTATAAATTCTATCATTATCATAAGATTGATCATGCCATAACTTTAGTTTCTCCTTATAAATTCTATCGTTATCATAAGATTCATTTCCTCTTCCAATTCATTTAATTGTAACAATCTCTTCTTACCAGCATCTTTCAAATTATAATTGAAATCTTTAATCCTTCCAATTCATTCATTTGTAACAATCTCTTCTCACCAGCATCTTTCAAATTATAATTGAATCATTTAATCGCCCAATATATTTTATGCTCCAATTATACTGGTAAGTGACAAGTCTTTCCAAAAATCAGCCTATAAGGAGTCATTCCAATAAGAGTTTTATAAGTAGTCTTGTAAGCCCATAATGCAGTATCCAGTCTAGTAGACCAATCTACTCTACTAGGGTTTACAGTCTTCTCCAATATTTGTTTAATTTCTCTATTAGAAACTTCAGCTAACCCACTGGTTTGAGGGTGATAGGATGTCGAGATTCTATGAATATAATTAAAATTTTCTGCCAATCTTTGAATGTATTTATTCCTGAAATGGGATCCTCCGTCAGCGATAATCACTCTCGCATTCTGTATCGAGTGAAAATATTTTTTATTAAAAATCTTGAAACTCTTTTAACGTCACAACGAGGTAAAGCTTGTGCTTCAATCTACTTTGAAATGTAGTCTACCACAACTAATATGTATAAGTTCCCAGATGAAGGAATAAATGGTCCCATGAAATTCAATCCCCAAACATCAAAGATCTCAACATCTAACATGAAATTCAAAGACATTTCATTTCTTCTAGATATATTGCCTACTTGTTGGCATCGATCATAAGTTTTTATGTATCTGTACACTTCTCTAAAGATAGTAGGCCAATAGAATCTGGCTTGTAAGATTTTATAGGTAGTTTTATCAGTTCCACATCTCTAAAGATAGTAGGCCGATAAAATCTAGCTTGTAAAATTTTATAAGCAGTTTTATCAATCCCAAAATATGATGGTAGGCCAACAAAATCCAGCTTGTAAAATTTTATAAGCAGTTTTATCAATCCCAAAATGTCTAGTAGGCCAATAAAATCCAGCTTGTAAAATTTTATAAGCAGCTTTATCAATCCCAAAATGTCCTTTAGGCCAATAGAATCCAGCTTGTAAAATTTTATAAGCAGTTTTATCAGTTTCAAAATGTCCTAAAAATTCTAAATTGACATTTCTGAATAATTAAGCAGTTTTATCAATCTCAAAATGTCCTCCAAATTCAAAATCATGACATTTCTGAATGATTAGCTCTTTTCTTCATAAGGTACACATCTTCTCATAATAAGATCTTTACATTGTTTATATAAATAAGGCACATCCCAAAAATATCCTTTCGCATCGTGAATGAATTTTCTTTGTTGTTGCAATATCAACATAAGTGGAAAAATATCACTTACAATATAATTAACAATATCAGCATACTATGATATTTTCCCCTCATTAATATTATAGATTTGTTCATCATGGAAACTATCTGTAATTTCATTGTCAGTGTCAGATAATTCATGATATTCTAATCTCGACAAATGATCAGCAATTTGATTATCAGTTCCCTTTCTATCAAAAATCACAAAATTCAAATTCTTGCATCAAAAGTATCCATCTAATCAACCTTGGTTTGACATCCTTCTTTTGCATAAGAACAAATGATCAATAATTTGATTATCAGTTCCCTTTCTATCAATAACCACAAAATCAAATTCTTTCAAAAGTATCCATCTAATCAACCTTGGTTTGGCATCCTTCTTTTGCATCAGATATTTAATAGTAATCCATCTAATTAACCTTGGTTTGGCATCCTTCTTTTGCATCAGATATTTAATAGCAGAGTGACCATAATTAACCTTGGTTTGGCATCCTTCTTTTGCATCAGATATTTAATAGCAGAGTGATCAGTGCGCACAACACATTTAGTCCCAATTAAATAAGAACTAAATTTGTCAAAAGCATACACAATCGCCAGTAACTCTTTTATAGTAACAGTGTAGTTAATTTGAGCATCGTTAAGAGTTTTACTAGCGTAGTATATAACTTTAAAAATCTTATCATACCTTTATCCAAGAACAGTTCTAATAGAATAATCACTAGCATCGCACATCAGATCGAATGGTTTCTCCTAGTTAGGTGAAACTATTATAGGAGTTGTGATTAGCTTTTCTTTTAATAACTCAAAGGCATTTAAACAGTCTTCAGTAAACTCAAAGTGCTTGTCCTTTTCTAAAAGTTGGCATAGAGGTTTGATAATTTTTGAAAAATCTTTAATATAACACCTGTAAAAACCAACATGTCCAAGAAAACTTCTATCCCCTCTTACATTAGTAGGAGGTGTTAATTTAGATATAACTTGAATTTTTGTAGGGTCTACTTCTGTACCTTTTTTTGAAATTTTATGACCTAACACAATTCTTCCTACAACCATAATCTGACATTTCTCCCAATTTAGAACTAAATTAGTTCTTTCGCATAACTCCAAAAAATTTTTTAAGATAATTTAAGCATGTGTCAAATGATGTTCCAAATACAAAGAAATCATCCATAAACATTTTTATTCCATCATCAATTAACTTACTAAATATAGACATCATACATCTCTGGAATGTTGCAGGTGCATTACATAATCCAAAAGGCATTCTTCAAAAAGCAAAAGTTTTAATAGAACTAGTAAATGTTGTCTTTTCTTGATCTTCATGAGCAATAGGAGTTTGATGGTAGTCGGTATATCCATCTAAAAAAAAAATATTTGTGCCCACCAAGTCAATCCACTATTTGGTCTAAAAATGGTAAAGGGAAGAGATCTTTCTAGTGGCAGAGTTTAATTTTTCTATAATCAATGCAAATACGCCACCTAGTAACTTGTCTAATAGGTATTAATTCATTATTCTCTTGTGCTTCAGCAGTCACCCCTCCTTTCTTAGGAACATAATGAATTAGACTTACTCAAGCACTGTCCGAAATAGGNGATTAAAATTAAATTCCTTAATAGCTCAAAATGTTTTATGCTCCAATTCTACTAGTAAGTGGCATGTTTTTTTCCAAAAATAAGTGTATATGGTGACATTCCAATAGGAGCNGATTAAAATTAAATTCCTTAATAGCTCAAAATGTTTTATGCTCCAATTCTACTAGTAAGTGGCATGTTTTTTCCACAAATAAGTCTATATGGTGACATTCCAATAGGAGTCTTATAAGCAGTTTTGTATGCCCATAATTCAGTATCTAATCTAGCAGACCAATCTAATTTATAGGGATTTACATTTTTTCTAAAATTCATTTTATTTTATGATTTAATATCTCTACTAGACCACTGGTCTGGGGATGATAAGCAGTAGAGAATCTATGCATAATATCATATTTTTTAATTAATTTATTGATCTCTTATTCCGAAAATGGAATCCTCCATCATTAATAATTATTCTCGGTATTCCATGTCTTATAAAAATATTTTTATTTAAAAATTTAGAAACACTCTAAGCATCACATTTAGGTACAGCAACTAAAAATATTTTTAATTAAAAATTTAGAAACACTCTGAGCATCACATCTAGGTACAATAATAGAATCAACAACAAGTAATATATATAAGTTTCCAAATGAAGGCATAAATGGTCCCATAAAATCTACTCCCCACACATCAAAAATTTCAACTTCCAATGTGTAATTTAGAGGCATTTCATTTCTTCTGGAAATATTTCCTACTTACTGACATTGATCGCATGTTTTAATATACTCATTAACATTTCTAAAAGGAGTAGGCTAATAAAATTCAACTTGCGAAACTTTATATGCAGTTCTATTTGTTCAAAAATANTCAAAAATTTCAACTTCCAATGTGTAATTTAGAGGCATTTCATTTCTTCTGGAAATATTTCCTACTTACTGAAATTGATCGCATGTTTTAATATACTCATTAACATCTCTAAAAAGAGTAGGCTAATAAAATCCAGCTTGCGAAACTTTATATGTAGTTCTATTTGTTTCAAAATATCCTCCTAATTCAGAATCATGACATCTTTAAATTATTTGTTGAGTTTCTTCATAAGGCACACGCCTCCTAATATAAATATGGGTCATCCCAAAAATAGAATTTTCAAATATATATAAAATTCTTTAATTATTGATTCCTAATATCTGGTGGTAGAATATCATTTATAATATATTACTATATCGGCATACCACGGTATATTCATTTCATCAATATTGTATAATTGCTCAAAGGTAAATTTTCTAAAATTTCATTTGCAAAATTAGTTAATATTTATTTTTCTAGTCTAGACAAATGATTAGCTATTTGATTATCATTTCCATTTANTAGCTAAAAAAGGTCTCCCTAAAATTATAGGTATTTTTTTATCTTCCTCCATATCTAAAATAATAAAATCCACATGAAAGATAAATTGATCAACTTTCNTGTTGTCAATCCTTTCTTTTTCTTTTCAAGTGAAGATTACTATATCTGGATAGTCTTTAATAATTTTGAACTGCACTTTTCTTTCCCTAAATTTGAAACTCAAAGAATTCATTTACCTTATAAGTATTTCATAGCTTTTACATCATTGAGACCCAATCTTTTCTTCTCAAATGAATTTCTAAGATTCTTAATATTTCAAAATATAGTTTTATTTACTTTAAATAGTTAACTATAGTCTTATTATCTTACACTAAATATCTTAATCTACAAAATTAATTTTTCTTACAAAAATATTCCTTTAAATCTGCCATAATATTTAAATATCTATAAAATATAGTTATATGAATTAAATTCACTATAAAAAATCATATTAATAATTTTTAAAAATATTTAAATTGAGAACATATAATAGTTAATCTTTTTCTTCCCTCCCCAAACTTAAATTTTTCAATATAGAATGATGCAGGTGGAAAGAAAAACTCTAAATATAAATCATACCTCACTACTTTAGGCATTTTCATCTTTTTGAAATTTTTGCAGTTCCTTCTCAAAATTTTTACTTTAACTGGTCTAGAATATTAGGAGCTTTCTATACATATAAAGCATTAGAGAATTTGCTGGGTAATGAAATTTTGAAATAAGTACAAAACTAAACAATACAAACACAATATTTCACTAACACATCACAATACTAAATAAAAACAATTACAAATATATTAAAATGCAAATATAAAAATCACATCACATTACAATTTTACAAATTACTAATCAAAGTCTATTATAACTACATATGCAAATTTCAAACTACAACACTAAACATTTATAACAATAATTAAAAATTATCTAACTATAAACATAAAATAAAATATAAAATAAAATGAAAGTACAAACAAACATAAATCTATCTCTATCACAAAATCACAAAACAAAAGTACATCAATCACTATCATATATCAAAATCCCATACTATATCCTCGTCTCCTTGGTCAGCAGATGGATTGGGCTGATACTCAGTATAACGAGGGCATTCAGGAAAAGTAACATGAGGCTCACCTCTGTAGTGTCGGGCCTGAGCTTTGTAGTAAGCTATCTCGAAGTTAGAATGCCTCTGTATGTACTCACTATCATAATCATGTCTACGTTATAATCCCCCAATTTTTTCATTTATTTTATCTATACTCTTCCGCTGTGAGGTTAACTCATGAAGGGTAGGGGAACTGGAGAAAGGAAAGTCATAATTAGTAGAGGGGATATCTCTACTAGTAGAAGGTTCTTTACTCCTACTCCAAAATCTCCATCCTTCATGGGATTCATATGTCTTTAAATTAGCTTTACTAATGGGTTTCATAGGGTAAACCCATTCTTCATCATCTCCAGCTTCAACTCCAGAAAGTTGGCAAAGTGCATAAATGAGGCAAGGATGTCCCAAACCTCCACTTGATTCACTCTTTGTCGTGGTCAAAATATTCTTATTAATAATTCTCTCCATATTTATAGTTCGATTATTTTGAATACAGAAATTCAGAATATCTCTATCTCTTATTACCTCACTATGGTGATAGATAGGTAACAGAGTAGAGGAAATAAAATAGTGTCACGCTTTAGATGTGGTATTCAACATGGAAGCAGAAAAATTTACCCGTTCTCGCTTCTTTATCTTCCATGTCCCTTTCCCATCNAGAAACACATACTTCAAGTGGTTAGGCAATATTTTCAGCTCAAGTTCAGGTGGTTTTATAATTTACGGAACTAGATTCTTATCAGCATTTCCTGTGATATCCAGCATCTCAAATCTTTCCTGAACATAATCTAATTCTTCATTTTCTATTTCATCCAAAATAACTTCATCTTTATCTTCAAAATCTTTTTTCTCTTCAAAATATTCTTTAAAATGCTCGTTCAATAGATGTTCACTAATTTTCATGTGAAACCATTCATTATCTCTTTCAACAAGGTATTTCATAGATTTCGTAATGTTAAAATTCACTTCTTGATCATCAACTCTCATAGTTAATTCTCCTTTTTAAACATCTATCATAGCTTTTCCAGTAGCTAAAAATGATCTCCCTCTCATAGTTAACTCTCCTTTTTGAACATCTATCATAGCTTTTCCAGTAGCTAAAAATGGTGTTCATAGTTAATTCTCCTTTTTGAACATCTATCATAGCTTTTCCAGTAGCTAAAAATGGTCTTTTTATCTCTTTCAACAGCAAGGTATTTCATAGATTTTACAATATTAAAAGTCACTTCTTGATCGTTTACTCTCATTAATTCTCCTTTTTGAACATCTATCATAGCTTTTCCAGTAGCTAAAAATGGTCTCCCTAAAACGATTCTTCTTTTTGAACATCTATCATAGCTTTTCCAGTAGCTAAAAATGGTCTCCCTAAAATGATAAGTATTTCTTTATCTTCCTCCATATCCTTTTTGAACATCTATCATAGCTTTTCCAAATGTCTCCCTAAAATAATAGGTATTTCTTTATCTTCCTCCATATCTAAGACAATAAAATCCACCTCTCCCTAAAATAATAGGTATTTCTTTATCTTCCTCCATATCTAAAATAATGAAATCCACCGGAAAGATAAATTTGTATAGGTATTTCTTTATCTTCCTCCATATCTAAAACAATAAAATCCACAGGAAAGATAAATTGATCAACTTTCACTAACACATCTTCTATAACTTCCTTAGGATAAGTAACTAAACGATCCGCTAACTATAGAGTTATAGAAGTAGGGGATCCTAATCTTTTGAAAATTGATAGAGGCATAAGATTAATGTTGGCTCCCAAATCACATAAATCTCTTCCATAAAATATTTCACTAATAGGGCATAAGATTAATGCTGGCTCCCAAATCACATAAAGCTCTTCCATAAAATTTTTCAGCGATAGCACACGGTATAGTGAAACTACCTAATCTTTTAATTTTTCAGGAAACTTTTTCTGAATAATTGCACTACACTCTTCGCTAAGTGCAATAATATCATTATAAGTGAACTTCCTTTTCTTGTTCAAAATATCTTTCATAAACTTCTCATAATTAGGCATCTACTCTAAAGCTTCTATGAAAGGAATATTTACCGTTAATTTCTTAAGAATTTCTATAAACTTGGAAATTGTTTATCTTTTTATGTTTCTTCAATGAAACGGTGGTGGAGGTTTCTCCACGGTAATTTTTATTGGTGTAAGTAGATATTCTAAATCTGGGTATTCATGATCATTTTTTTTATGTATCCACTTTCTCTTTTTCAGTTTTCGTTTCTTTCTGCACTCTTATTTTCAATTCTTTTCCACTTCATAATGGTATCGCTTTTATCTGTTCTTTTCCTTGATCTTTAGAATTTGGTTCCACAGTACTAGGAAAAGTTCTCAATATTCGGTTACTAAGCGCAGTAGCGATATGCATCAATTGGTTTTCAATATTCTTGATAGCAGTTCCTTGATTTTGTAACTGGTTTCCTTACATTTGTAATTAATTTCATTGATTCCGCAATTGTTGACCCATGTTCAGTATCAACTCTTCCATAAACAACTTCTTTTCCTTAAATTGAGTGTTACTATTAAATCCTGGAGGATAAGAAAGTCTATAATTAATATTTTCTTGGTTTGATGAATTTCCCAATGAGTTTACTAGGTTGTTCGCTCATTGTTGATTTGTAAAAGAATTGTTATTCCAATTAAAGTTAGGATGACTCTTCCAAACTGAGTTATGGTAGTTTGAATAAGGATTGTTGGGTCTATTGTTAATAGCATTTAAAGTCTCACAAGAGATTTGAACATCCACAAATTGTCTAGATGAATTCTCTTCCATCATAGTAGATGTTGGAGAATAATTCATTCCATACTGATCTAATTTCCTTGATATTGCAGCAATATGCAAAGCTAACATAGATATTGCATCAAAATCGTGGATACTAGCTACTCTTTTAGGAGTTACCCTTTCAGAGGGCCATTGAAAATTATTTGTAGCCATCTCTTCTATTAATGAATAAGCCTCATCAA
>JXCR01046048.1:36287-58609 GCA_002079205.1 Phalaenopsis hybrid cultivar | reverse complement strand
TTGTGAACTTTAAGTGATCCTTGACAGATGCAAGGTAATCATCATAATTAGTTCACATAATGAAGAGATTGTGAAAATTCACATTCTTTATTGCTTCAAAAATTGGATTACAAAGTGCATGTGCTTCAAAAAGCATTTTCCTCATAAAGTACAATGAGTACATGAAAAAGAGGATAGAAAAAATGTCTCTTCAAGTATTACCCATTGATAGGGACGTTTGATGAAATCCATTTGCATCAATTAGCAAGAAGGGTAGCTCAATTTTTTTAGATGAAGGGCTACTGGACTTCGGGGGTCAACACGTAGAGCATAAAGCTTGTGGGTGAAGAGCCCATGAGATGACAAGCCTTTCTTCCAAAGGAAAGGCCGCCAGACCCTGAGGGTCGACGCATAAAGCGTGAAAACACGTAGGTGAAGAATCCACGTACAAAGATGCAAATCAACTTCTGAGGAAGGACTGCCAGACCCAGAGGGTCAATGCATGAAGCGTAAAGTGTTGATCCTTTGGGATCTCTATTTCAAAGATTGGGTTCTCTCCGTCATTCTCATCCCTGGCCTCAACCTCAAATGCGAGTTTTGTGGAAGTGTAGACCCTTTAGTTGCATTGCAGTTTAATTTTTTTTTTTCTTTTTTTTGTTGTGGGTGAGAGCCTACAAGAAGGCAAGCCTTTCTTCCAAAGGAAGGGCCACCAGACCCAGAGGGTCGAAGCATAAAGCGTAACAAGGTAGTGGGTGAAGAGCCCACAAAGCTTCTAGGAGCCTTACATGTCATTCTTATATTTTTATTGGCATTCAGATGTTTTTTATAGAGCTAATCAGAATCTCTTCTTTTTTTTTATCTTGAGCTAAGCCGCTACCGAGACTGATTTGGTGTGACATACCAAATTGATCTGGTACGAAGAGCTCTCATGTAGGCCTCCTAAAATGACTAGATATATCATGCAAAATATGAGATTTTACAAAATTCAGGTCCTGGTAGGATTTTCCCTAAGTACTTTTCACTAGCCCCTGTCCTTTAATTTTTTTCACCCTTAGCCTAAGTAGGCCTCATCATTCGTATCTGAATGTCAAGGGAATGCTTTCATTTTAGAGATGTGTTTAAATCTATTACTGATTTATCAGTCATCCCAATGTCAGTTAAATAATTCTCTGAATATAATAATTTAAGTATCTTATTAGGAGAATTTTGAGATCGAAAAGTTTTTTATATTGAAGTTTCTGATTTTTCCACTCACCTCAAGCTTATTCTCAGGAGTGTTGAGTGAATATTTTTTCTTTTTCTTTTTCTTTTTTTTGAAGCCTTTCACATTTTTTTCCTTAGAATGTCTATTTTTGGTGAGCTTCTTTTTGTTATAAAACATTTTCTTCTGACTCAAAAATTTCCTAAATAAAGATTCTTAGGATTTTATGACTCATTACTTGCTAAGCTTTCATCGGTCAGCTGAATGAAAAAGTAAGATATCTAAATAGTCTCTGAAACTACTCACATCTCAAAGACACTCATTTAGTCATTCTGAGGTGTTCTCAGGACTTAAGTGAAAGTTCATTGAGGGAATGGATTCAGTCATCGTGACTTAGTTTGAATCCCTCAAACCATGAGGATTTGCAAATCTTAAGAAGGTGCATACATGGTCTGATCCAAGCTTATCCTTAGGATCTATCCTAGATTCAACCTCAAGAATCATCAAAGGCAAACCCAAGACAAGATATATTGAGGGGGCATGGTCCTTTCAGAACCATCTCAATGGCCTCTAAAAATTGGAGACGAAGCATCAAAAATGCAGAGATATCTGGGTTAGATAAGTAGAGTCTAACCGGTAACGTCGGATATCGAGGTATCCTGAAGAGTCATGGACTGATTGTAGAGACAAAGCATTCTAATCAGTTCAACATGACTATTGACAAGGTGATAAAAATCAACCAAATCAAACAAAGCATATGCATAAGGTTGGATATGAGAGAGGTGGATTAATCTCAAAATGATGCTCTTTCTCCAAGAACAGACTAAAAAGTTAATGAGGTTTTGGATAGGTGGGGCACCAAATCCTAGTCAGGTTCAGAGTAACTGACTAAATCAAATCCTTAGACATGTAGAATGGTCTTAGCAACAAAATGCTCTCATGAAGATTTTAGCCAAGAAGGCAAACATAGCTCAAATCGAATGAAACACTCTCAAACAGCCTGGGAGGTGTGCATCTCGACTAAACATGGGTCAATCAAGACTAGCAAGGTGGTCTAATTGATACAACATGTCATCAACAAGAGGTTTTTGGGGGTGTTCCCCTAATTGGAGTATAAAACATCCACAATAGCCTCACTTAATGTGCAGAAAGAGGTAGTATAGAGCACTCCTCAAAGCAAAGGCAAGTAAACCCCTCACCTTTAAATATAGAAAGTCGTTCTACACGCAGCGTCAGGATATCAAGAGACATGGTGGTAAGAATTTTCCTAACCCGGTTTGTCCTCAAATAAGGTGAGAATCGACAGGGGTGCGCCCCGGATCTCCCTTTATCAACATATGAAAAATTCATCTAGCACGATGAAGAGGGAGTCATAAAACTTTCCTTAGCTCGCGAAAAGAGTGGGCACTTCAAATGTGGGCAAAAGCCACTCCAAGAAGATCATAATGATACTTGGCACAACATCTAGTACAGTGGCACTAAGTACCACACCAAGTATCCCATGAAACACCTAGGTGGGTCTCATGGCCTGCACGATGGAAAGCAAATATCTCAGCCTCATAAGGGATCGACAGGTGAACCCCGGTATCCTACTACGAGGGCCTATAGAACAAGAGGAATAAAGAAGTTTGTTCAGGCATCTGAAGGATATAGATAAGGAACTTCTTTTAAGGAAGAGGACTCAGTCCTCGTAGAGGGGAAATTGGAATCCCAACAAGTATAGAGACCTGTGGCTGAGTTAGTTGTCAGTTCTTATTCCTTTGGACGCCCTTGCCCAACTTAGGGACAGGAGAGACCTCAGAGAAATCCAGAACGTCGGGGGCTGGGATGGTCTTCAGACCAGCAAAAACATTTCCTCTTAAAGAGGAAGCTTCTCCTACGATCTTCTAAGTCAGAGAACTCGTGGTAGCAACGACGACACGGACTGCAAGGTGCGATAACCTACGCCCTGAGGAGGAAAAAACCTCCAAGCAAACCTGACTGGAGTGTAGTCCACACAACTAGACAGAGGAGAGAAATGATTCTCAGTTGATAGGATCTCAGCGTTATCCCATGTTGGAACCAAAACGTGCTATGGCAGGGACCCTGTCCACACTGTCAGAGGACGAAATCATAAAAGGTAACTCTAGCACTCTTAGATAGTGCAACATCCGCGAAGATGAAAATCTTCAAAATATAGAAGGACTATAAGAGAGGCTATAAAATGAGAAAGTATGTCGTAGCGCATCACCATCTAGTACTAGTCTCTTCCTCAAGGGAAAAATAGCACTGATACGAGATACTACAACGAAAAGAGTGTCACATGCAAAACTCCTTTTCAAAGGAGGGAGTGAAACAAGCATCTGGTGGGGATGTAGTTTGCACAACCGGGGACAGTAGCAAAATGACTAAAGTTTGAAGGCCAAAGGCACCTCCTAAACCTGGGACATTTGAAGTAGAACATGTTACTAAATTTATAGCCATCTATTCCTAGTCTTCCTGACCTTCCTACCTAATCAAGGGACAAGTGGAACCTCAGGGGAACAAGAATAGAAAGAGAGCCGAGATAGAAGTCACAACAACGATAGTAGTGAAAAATATAATACTGACAGAAGACTCACCTATCTGTGGCAGGGAGATCCGTGAGAACACTGAGGTACGGGTCTAGAAAAGACCATCATGTGCTACGGTGGGTTGTTATCGAGTGTCAGTCTTTTTTTGCAAGAGAAACGATCGCAAGGCAAGCTACTGCAGTAAAAAACAACTCGATATGCACGACTCCCTTTTTAATGGGGGAGGGAAAAAACAAATGCCTCATAGTGCGTAGAAACAACTCAATATGCATGTCTACCCTTTTAAGTGGGAGGGCATAGAGCAAATGCCTCAAAGGGCGTAGGATCATGTAAGGTAATCCCACAGGGGTGCTCGAAGGAACTGAAGGTTATGACACCCTCAAGAGCACTGAAAACGCTCTAGGAGAAGGGAAAGGGTTCCCTCAAGAGTAGCAATCATATCCATCTTCTTGCTCATCCACGTAGCGGAGCAAAAAGGAACAACGATCAGAAATAAGAAAAAATTATGGAAACCAATCACAAAGTACAACTACATCGATGCCTGCCATAATGCAATAACTGGACTGTTGAGGGTGAGAGAGGGACAGAATGCATCGAGTTGCTACCCCTAGCAACTAACACATGGACTAAAAACCAAGTCCTCACAAAAAGGCTCAACTGTGACTCGAAGGAAGAAAATCAGGTCACGATAATATGATCTAAACTCCTAGTATGGAGAGAGGCTATAACCCTAGAAGCAAAACTCCAAGTATGGAGAGAGAGACTCATTCCCAGTGGAGTCACCATTCTTGCGAATACGCTGGGATGCGCAAGTCACCCAAGCGAAACTCTGAGTATGAAGAGAGAGACTCATTCCCAATGGAGTCGCCATTCTTGCGAACATGCTGGGATCCGCAAGTTACCCAAGCGAAACTCCGAGTATGGAGAGAGAGACTCATCCCAGTGGAGTCGTCATTCTATTTTCGTTCATTTTTCTCTTTTTTATTTTATAAGGAGTCTTCAGACTATCGATTGTCGTATACTTCCCTTGTTCGAATAAATCTCCCTCCCAAATTAGAATAGTGATTCAAAGAGGAAAGGAACCGAATAAGAAAGGACATACGACAAAATGAAAAACAAGATAAAACACAAAACATGGAGAGCCTACACGTGATAAACCTCGCAAGGTAGTTTAAGAGTGTTCGCCTAAACAAGATCGGACGAAAGCACCTTAAACTAATATCCGTGAAAGAATACATACGTAGACTACCCATAACCAGAGAGTCTCGTGTAGATGCCTATTCTGGGGTCAAGAGCACTCCCAAGGGGACGTATACCACTTAGTTAATTACATCTTGGGGGGTACTCAAGAATACTCTCGATAAAAGGAGTTTCGCTTGGATTATCATGAACATGGGGTATAGGCAGTCAAAGTAAGGTTATTCTGTGTGGGAACAGTCCCAATGCTTCAAAGCTAGTGCTAAGCCATTGATCAGAGAGTGAGTCTCTAAATCCCAAATAGGTAGAAGCTCATCGGCACACGGGGCCCACAAAATAACCTAAATCATCTTGACGGGATATCCCAACATGTCAAAGCATGTCCGAGCCATAAGGGTAGAGGAAAAACCGTCGTATCCCAAATGAGTGGCAGCTCATCGGCATCGTACCGTCAAAATGATATCAACGAGGTCAAAGGAGCGACAGTGCTCAAAGGGGCTCAACAAAAGGAAGGTAAAGTAATCCTAGAAGGTAGAGATAACTGGGTCGGAGTACCACAGACCTAGCATCCACAGCTACTATGACCCTAAGTCTACCCGGTTGTGAAGGTAGTCGACCTAACACGTCCTGAGATCCCCGGTTAGCAATTCGTGATTGTGTCACCTACGGGAACCTCGGTAAAAGCTGGAGCTCCAAGAGGTGGCTAAAAGCTGGAGCTCCAAGAGGTGGGAGAAAGCTCTATCCTATGACTAAAAGCTGGAGTACCAAGAGGTGGGACTTATACCTTCTAAAGAGGCAAGGATGTCTTAGGAAGGAAAATAAAGGATGTCTTACAAAGCTGGAAATGCTCCAAACAAAAAGAATTACACCTCGTCTGGGTCGGGGAACCTTCTAACACCCTAAGCGCACTAGAAAACCACCAATATAAAGGTATGTTGGGCCAGTCAGATTAAAGAAGCACGGGGGCTCCTCCTCGGGACATGCAAATATGAATGTAGTTATCCAGGGCAGTCCTTAAGTATTATGGGGCCTTATTAATATATGCAGGAAAGTAAGAGTTGTAATTTTTAGATCCTGAATATTTTAATCCTAAATTTTAATTATCTTGAATATTTTCTTTAGGATTTTTAAGAATAAAAATTAGGATTTTAAGTCCTAAAGATCCTATATCCATCGTGATCCCAAAGAAACCATAGAAAGAAACAAGGAAAACACATGTAGACAGGCAATATGATACAAAAAGCAAAGCAAGCCAAATCAAAATAATAAAATAGGACGGTGGTGTTGGGTTGGTAACATATCTTAAAAAAGAAAAAGGCGGTTGTACTTTGCATATACATCAATATAAAATGCAGAATTAAGATACGGGGCACGAGCATCTGCTCCTGGTCCCCTCAACGTGGTTTCTGCGCCAAATTCCTCGGAACCTGTGACCATATCTTATTTCTACTACAGGACTCTCCTATACTCTAAAAAGTACACAGGAAAAAAAAAGACTCAATCCTGCATAAAAACAATTGTTAGTAGGAAAGCTCACATGCAAATGACGTATCATGAGCCAAGCCTTAAAATTGGGAGAGCTAATAGCACCTGCAAGCAAAAGGGTCAGAAACCATTACTTGCTCCCCCCATAACGGTACCTCTGTTTGTGCATATAAATAGGCATGACTACCTGCAGAAAAGCACCCTAACACACTACCATATATGCAACATGTAATCACACCATGAACATAATGCAAAAAAAAAGATGTCTGACTAGGGCAACCAATCTAGCAGAGAATAATATAGAGACATCAAAAAGACTATCTAGCACCCTAAATCTTAGCATAATAGACCATCTAACAAAAAGTGCGTCAACCTAGTATCTAAGTGCGAGGTAGGTCTGGGTATAGTATGACTTTGATGGGGTCACCATACCGACACCATCCTAAAGATCCGAAGGATCTAAAAGGTGTCACAAAGAGTGGTGACATGAGTTAGAGCTATTAGAACTTTAGCACAGTCATACTCATGTCAATCCTGATGACTTAACTCACATTGCTCACCGGGATCAACCCAGCAAGTAATGCTCATTAAGGCATCACGACCGACACGGGGTCACTTTTCTAACGAGCCTGGATCGCTATCTACTCAGACATGCAAGCGCAAGTGCAAACAGTCAAATGACAGAGTGTTGAGTGTATCGTGGGCCAGTGACTCAGAGAAAGATGGGCATACCGTGAAGGCAGGGACCCAAACAAATGGGTGTATCGTAGCGGTACCCGAAGGGTGGGCGTGCCATGGAGGCAACAACTTGAAGAAAGTGTGCCTAAGCGGCAGTGACCGAAAGGGATGTCGTACCGTGATGACAACAACCCGAGGAAGGTGTGCCGAGGCTGCAGTGACTAGAGGAGACGGGCATGTCATGGCGGCAGTGGCTCAAAGAAATGGGTGTGTTGTGGAGGCAGTGACCCGGATATGTAAAAAGGTAGGTGAACATGCAAACAATGATGCATATGTACACACATAACATGCAGTGGTGCAAGTGTTCTATCAATCGGGCCATGGTGGCTGGTCGAACTAAAGTGATCAGTCGACTGGTTCAGGATGAGCGATCGAGGTACAAATGGTGCCGACCGGTCCGGGATGACCGATTGAGGCACAAGTAGTGTCGACCGGTCTAAGATGACCGATCAAGGTACAAGTGGTGTCGGTGCAAGTGCGAATGCCAAATACAAGGTGCAAGTGCAAGTGCAAGGTGCAAGGTGTAAGTGGAAATGCAAGGTACAAAGTGCAAGTGCAAGTGTCAGCACGATATATGAAATACAATATGTAACATGCAAAACATGCACATGCAAACAATGAGGTGCAAATGAACACATATGATAGCAAGCCACACTCATACTAACAACCTCACTTGAGAAACCTAAGGTTTAAACTCTTGGATGTGCGGCACCACCGCCTCTTTCTCTGGTGAGGAAATGTGGGGAGTTCCTCCACGGATCTCCGAGGGGGAAACTCTTCACGGCGTCGCAAAATGGACTAGCTACAAAGCTTTTCCCATTTCGTGAACTCCTTTAGACTTTGCAAAGCGAGCCAGCCACAAAGCTTATCTCATTTTGCCATGTCCAACCTCCCAGCTTCTTCAAGTAAAGCTGGAGAACCCAAGGTAAGGGAGTGAGGGACTTTGACCCATCAAGACTTGTGCTAAGGCTCACAACAAAGGAGAGACACTCGACTCTATGGAGAGTGTTGGCTACACACGGGAAATCCTAACATAAAGGCTAGTTCTAGGAAATCCAATGATCCGTCACGCAGGCACGTTGTCGTACCAACCCACGCCGATGCACGCACCCCTTGTGGGTGATCGAACTCACACGCCTAGACTCCACTATTCCTAAGGTTGGCAAGGATGTAGGGAATCTCACCACCATGAAGGTTTCAGACGCGTTTTCTTTGCTTGCTCCAAGCCGTTGACATCCAGTCTGTGCTCCAGTGTATCTTGTAGAATGTGTACAGGACAACAAAAAGACCCAATGAGGTCACGAGTCAGTGAGGTATGCAAAGAATTTTTTTTAAAAAAAAAATAAACATCAAATTATTTGAAAATGCGATCGATATGTACCTTCAAGAGGAGGTTGGACGGAATATGCACCGCTTCGCCGTTTCCGCGATGTCAGTGGCGCTGTTACGACAAGTGAGAGACAGCGAGGTCATCAACAATGCAAGTCAGCGAGGAGGAGGTGTTAGTCGTTGAGGTGGATCAATGATGAAGGAGCCAAGAAACATGCCATAAGTAACACTTCTTGGCCTAAGAGGGGCCTGACATGCACATCACCGGTAGAAGAGCAGTTAGCCGGAGGGAAGAACAAAAGAGGGAACTTTGCAGGTAGGAAGAGAACATCGAGGAGAGGGCTCGACCAATGAAGAAGGCCGACAAAGGAGATTTTTTGGATTGAGAAAGTAGACCAGCAAGGGAGAGCTCAGGTTGGCAAGGTCTTGGCGCCGCCGTTGGAGGAGGGACAACGCGGCGGCAAGGTCGGCGGCACGCGGTGCAACGAGGAGGAAGATCGAGCAGCTACTTCGTGAAGAAGGGTGGAAGCTCAGGATTGGGCCGAGAGGAGTGGGAGCACAGGCTTGCCGGTGGTTGGACGAGCGTTCAGTGAGAGGAGAGAGGCTGACGAGGCTCGCCGGTGGCATCACTAACTGAGAGGGAGGTGTCTCATGCTTCGACCAAGAAGGAGAAGAGGGTTGTGCGGGTTCACCGGAGGCTGGAGAGGAGGTCGGCGATCGGTGCTTTGTCGTTGAGGGGGGTCGACAGCGTGCGATTCAGGGTGAGGAGCTAGGGTTTGTGGACAAAGGCTAGCAGCGGCGAGCGTAGGGTTCACAATAGATCTCGGAGGGAGAGAGAGAGAGAAAGAGAGAGATGCGTTATTATATAGTATAATATAATAATAATAATAATTATTATTATTAATTTAAAAATAGCTGCATCACACATTTTAAGCATAGACACACCATCATTTTGAAATGAACGTCCTTCTTAGGTAAAATCGACGTTCCGGACGCGTTGGTGCGGTCTGTTTTGTCGTTCGGGGTCTTTTGGACTACTTTTTCAACAATCGTGCACCAAATGATAATTCACATATTTTTAGCTCGCCCGCAAAGTCGTGGCAAAATAAACATCCTCCCCAAGTGAAATCGACTTTTCGGACTCACTCGCGTGGTCTGTTTCATCGTCCGGGGTCATCTGAACAAGCTCACTGATAATCTGGCCAATTCAAGCCAATTTTACGTGTGATGCGACGTATAATATTTTTCGTCCTGATCGGATTCGTCTGACATGTCAAATGCCGACCGGCCTTCACCTAAGCGAAAGCCAAACCCTAACAGAATGACCTTGGCTACGTGCCGCTCAATATGCACCGAAAAGGTCTCGGGTGAGTGTATAAATTATCGGATGGCTGCGGACATGCCGTAAGCTATCCCGAGTCATGCAGGTGGACACACTACACTTGTGACACCAAAAATTGATGCCAACAACGACAACCTCATAATCCTAAAGTGAGTTAGGGCTTAAATTGCATATCAGGGCTATACAAAGGCCTAAAGATAAGTTGAGGATTTATGTCGCACTAGGCAGACAACCTCAAAATCTTATGGCTCGTTGTTTAATTCTAAGGAATGGTTTAGCTGGTGTTGATATTTTTTACTGTTAAAGATGGTCGTGCTACCCACAATGCTATCTCCAAGTTTCTCGTCGTGGCGAGTTTAAGTTTTAGAAGTGTTAAATTGTAAAGATTGAGAGAAGTATCAAGTTTAAAGGTCAAATTTTCTAGTGTGTTAAGTTCTGACGTCAAATCAATTGCTTCCTAAATTTATGGTTATTCAAATATTATGTGGGATGCTAAATTTAATTAGAGCTACACCGGTTATGATCCTATGGATATGTCATTCTGACATCACTATTTTCTTTCAGATTCACTTAGTCCAAATGAATTTATTAAAATCAACTAAATGAGTTCCATCTTTCATTTAGACCATGAGAAATCTAGTTAGCAACTGAAGGTTATCTCCACCGAGGGATTTCTGATAATCCGATAAAGACGTTTTAATTTAGTTGCAATTTTTGTTTTATTCTGTTTGTGGTTAACTTTTGAGTTGTTTTATATTTTGAATGTTATGGTGGTGAGTTTTATCTTATTTTATTTTAGTTTTGGTTTCAATTTGGTGGCTATTCTAAAGGTTTTAGTTTTGACATGTAGAGTGATTGTTATTTAACATGCAAGTTTATAGCATGACAAGTACATTAGAGAAAGTGCAGGAAAAGAAAGTACTGTAAACCATAAAAGTGTACCTGTTGAGTCTTCTCATTCCTCTATCTGAAACTTTAATATCTTTTATAATAAACATTTATAATTTGCAGGAAAGTAAAGCCTATAGATAGGTTCGTCACAAGCCTACTAAATCTTATGTCATAACTTGGTGGGACCTAGTTATTTAAGTGTATAGATGATTTCTCAAGGAAGACATAATGAGTCTAATTGTTCTTCAAGGTGTCCAAAAGAGCTGAGAAAGGTTCAGGGCCAGAGCCCCGGGCATCTCACAATTCTTTGAATCATCTTGAGTTCATTCGAACTCATTATGTTGCTTAATAACTCATCCTTATCATACCCTTATGCTCAATGAACTGATGTTCTAGCAAACCCTAAGAATGGAGTAATTATCACTTGACATTTTATTTATAAATTATGTAGGTGAAAGTCTTTAGGAGGCGAATTGACTTAATTAAAAAACTTAGCCGATTTGATTTGTTTAAGAATGGGCTTGTAGTGTTTTGAAAGTTTCAAATTAATCATAGTTCATTTTCTAAACCTCATTAGATAAAATTTGATTATGCCTATTTCACTACTAAGCCCTTAAAACTTGATGGGTAGATTTGTAATTTAAAAAAAAAGATTTTGAATGTTTATATTCTTAATCATTATCATGAATCATACATTATTAATTGTTTAAAATTAGTTACTTATGATCTTCCAAAATCAAACCTCTCACTTTAATATCTTCTTATTTAAATACTCTTCCAAATTACAAATTTAGCCTTTATAAGACCAAAGTGAGATTGATTACTACNTCATTAGATAAAATTTGATTATGCCTATTTCACTACTAAGCCCTTAAAACTTGATGGGTAGATTTGTAATTTTAAGAAAAAAGATTTTGAATGTTTATATTCTTAATCATTATCATGAATCATACATTATTAATTGGGGTTTAAATCAGTTAGTTATGATCTTCCAAAAACAAGCCTCTCACTTTAATATCTTCTTATTTAAATACTCTTCCAAATTACAAATTTAGCCTTTATAAGACCAAAGTGAGATTGGTTACTACCACTTACCCCTTTGTGTTTCAATCATTTAATCATGTTAATTAAGATCATTCATTGCCCATTTCCCATTTTAATTAAGCCTAAATATTAATTAAGGTCAAATCTTCAAAATTACTATTTTTTTTGCCCTTAAGGACCTAACACTTCATAATTTATCAAATTCAATGCAAATGACTTTGAAATTTTATGTTACCTCACTCACGGGTAAATTAAAACATTAGAGGAGAAAATGTGATTTNCTTCATAATTTATCAAATTCAATGCAAATGACTTTGAAATTTTATGTTACCTCACTCACGGGTAAATTAAAATATTAGAGGAGAAAATGTGATTTTTTTCTGAATTTATTTAATTTTATAATTATTTTTAATGCAAAAATAAGGATTTTTAATGAAAATTTAATAACTTAACCAAAATAAAATTGCTGTCGTTAAGAAAATTTTTGGAGTTTCACCTAGGTCAGAGGAACACATAGAGCAAGTTTAATAATTTTTAGAGGTTTAATTTAATTATTACAATTATTTGTTTGTTTTGAGTATTAATTAAATATAAAATATTAATTAAGTGGAAAGTTAAATTTTAATTTTTTCTTAAATCTTTCTGTGTCTAGGGAACCCAATGAAATAAATTTCAANTTAATTTTATAATTATTTTTAATGCAAAAATAAGGATTTTTAATGAAAATTTAATAACTTAACCAAATAAAAATTGCTGTCGTTAAGAAAAATTTTGGAGTTTCACCTAGGTTAGAGGACCACATAGACCAAGTTTAATAATTTTTAGAGGTTTAATTTAATTATTAGAACTATTTGTTTGTTTTGAGTATTAATTAAATATAAAATATTATTTAAGTGGAAAATTAAATTTTAATTTTTTCTTAAATCTTTATGTGTCTAGGGAACCCAATGAAATAAATTTCAAATTTTTATGATTTATATTTTAATTATTACAATTATTTTAGTGGAAAATTAAAGAAAATTCATTTTAAGCCTTCAAAAATTAATATCTTGACTTAGAAAATTATAAAAATTATTTTAATTGATCCCAAGTGATCAGGAAGCCAAATGTGACATTTTAGTATATTTTTACAATGTTGCAATTTTTATGATTTTTAAATTAATTTTTAATTATTCAAATACTTAAAAATAGCTTAAAAAGGAAGTATTTATTTTAATTACACATTTATTTTTCTTAGGTTCCCCTAGTTATAAGGAGCCCCCAAAACCAATTTGATGTTTTTTTTAGTTGTATTTTAACTATTATAATTATTTTAGTGCTAAAAATGCAATTTCACTTAATTAATTCATTTGAGTGGTCAATTTAACTCCAATTGACTTGAAATTTTAGGTGGAGTTCTCTAACATTAAATTACAGTGGAGAATGATTTATATGTTATTTATATTTATAATTATTGCTAATTAATTATTATTTATTTTTAGGGGTTGGTGACAATTAGAATTATTTTTAATGAGTTAAACCAAGTTTATATTTTTCCTAGGGTCCTCTGACCACAATTAACCTGCCAAAATAAGTTTTGTATTTTTTTGGTTCAAAATTCAAGTCATGGTGAAATGTGTATGCAAATGGAGAATCCAAATAATAAATACACTATTTAATTAATTAAAAATCACATACACATCAAATAGACATGAAACAATTTTCATATTGTTCTCCTTTGTTCACTGAGCATGAAGGTATTTTTATTTTATTTTTATAATTTTTTCTACACATTAATATGGATTTTCTAAGTTTTGGTATTTAAATAAATCAAGAAATTCCCTATTTTTCTACTTATCCAGCGCGGCGCCACCTCAACATCGGCATCTCCAAAGCTACACGCGACGTCTTCTGGTTTAGTGCCGCCATCCAAGTCAGCTGCCATGCATCCCACAATTTCGTTCCAACCATCTGTCTGGCACAATCCAGAGCGTCCATTCGATACACACGGAAACGGATGACATCCGTTCATCATCCCCAAGTCCCTAGCCCGAGAATCACCAACTTCAAACCTTAATATCTCTCTCGATGCTCAACCAAATTAAGTGAGGTTTGTTCCTATCGACTCGACTTGATAAGGAGAACATATCCATACAATTAATCAAGTTTTAAATCGAGTCTATTTGAATGGAGAATTAAAAGAAGCTCAGTTAATGGTGAGAGTTCAATACCTTTGCCCTTGAGGTGTGGCCTCGATTGTGTGCTTCCAAAAGCTTGCCTTGAGTCTAAAGAGCTCCAAGCTAAAGCCTCAAGCTGTGGTGAAATGTCTAGATATGAAATTGACCAAGGCCAATTTGGGGTGTTGATCAAAGTCTANTTAGACATATGGTCAAAATTGGGGCTTTTTATTTGGGTGAAATTGAGCTTTAAATTGGGTCAAATTGGGCTTGAATTTTGTTTAGATTAGGATTAGAGATATTTTATTTTGATTTGGAATTGAAATTGGGCAAGATTGAGATCAATTGGGCCAAGATTGGGATCAATTGGGCCAAGATTGAGGCTAATTTGGGGAAATTGAGCCTTTAAGGGCAATATGAGGCTTTTAGTTAAATTGGGTCAATGTGATGGTTAAAAAAATGAAATTGAGAATATTTGGGATGATCTTAGAATTTTTTGGGAGTTTTTGGAATTTTTGAAATTTTTGGGTCATGAAGGGCATTTTGGTAATTTTGACAATTTTGTGTGTATTTTGGGNTTTGCTTAAGTGGAGGGAAGAAAGGCTCTAATGGCCAATTGGACTTATGCACATCAGGTGGGTTCAATTTTTAGTTTTAGCTAAGGTGGAGCTTTTGGATTTGGGTTTTCCAGCAGCCAAGGTGGCCGACCGGTCAGGCTCATGTCACCATCTGACTCAGGGAGGTCAGGGCTTGGTTTTGGTGAAGCCAATTGGGATTGGCCATGTGTAAAGGTTTTGAATTAAAATAGGATGGAAGAAGGGTCATTTTGGGTCAAGACATGATTTGGGGTTGGGCTCATCTACCAAGGAAGGTTTGGGTGCTGAGGGAAATCAGATGCTTCAGTTGGGTTGGCATGGTGAAATCCCCATCTAAGTGGATTAGGGCTAATGGTGTGCTTAAGTGAGTCGTGGGAGTGGTTAATCATGTGTGAGGAGACCACTGAAGAGGTTCCTCCTTTTGCCCAATATAGCATGGTGACATGAGCATGACTCATATAGCTTGCATGTAGCTTGGAGATGGCTTTATGACTTATCCTTGGTTTGACTAATTTTCATGAAAAGGGATTTTGGATTTATGTGGTTTTTTTGAGGAAGTTTGTCATGAGGCAGAATATGGAATGATTTGATCATGAATTTAAAACTTAGGGAATGACTTTAATGAAATGGATGATGAAGAGAAAAATTATCATGTGGACTTTAGATTTGGGCTTTTGGAATTAGATGTGGTGGGCTTGGACTTTTAAAATTAAGGGTAAATTTGGGCTAAAATTTGGGTCAATTAAATTTTGAATTTGGTGTAGAGAGATGTCATGAGGAATTTGGAAAGGGTTTCAAGTGATTTTGAATTAAATTGGTAGGCTAATTTGGTGGATTTAGACATATGGTCAAAATTGGGGCTTTTTATTTGGGTGAAATTGAGCTTTAAATTGGGTCAAATTGGGCTTTAATTTTGTTTAGATTAGGATTAGAGATATTTTATTTTGATTTGGAATTAAAATTGGGCAAGATTGAGATCAATTGGGCCAAGATTGAGACTAATTTGGGGAAATTGAGCCTTTAAGGGCAATATGAGACTTTTAGTTAAATTGGGTCAATGTGATGGTTAAACAAAATGAAATTGGAAATATTTGGGATGATCTTAGAATTTTTTGGGAGTTTTTGGAATTTTTGAAATTTTTGGGTCATGAGGGGCATTTTGGCAATTTTGACAATTTTGTGTGTATTTTGGAAATTTGGTGATTTTTGTCAATTTTGGTCAATTTAGGTAGTGGTGAGTGATTTAAAATGGATTTTTGGATAAATTTGGGTATTTTGGGATTTTTGGCAAAAAATTAGGGTTGTTGGGGGTATTTTGGTAATTTGGTGATTTTGGGCCAAGATGGGCAAGTAAGCCATGAAGCCATGCCAAACCAATAGGAACCATATGAGGATTCATTTTGGATGTTCAACATGATGGTGAGCTCTCCAAAAGGAGTTAGGAGAACAACTCAAGGGCTCCTAAGGTTTGGGGTGTGTGAGCAACTGTGTGCAAGCTAACCTAGCCAAGACGAGACCACCCAGGGTTAATCCTAAGGTTTGACCATCATATAGGGACTCTCCTTGAGCTCCCTTGCCTTAGCTCTAGATCAACACCCAGAGTCAACCCTAAGGGCAAGCAGTCCTATGGGAACTCACCTTGAGCTCCCCCATACTGACCCCACCTACTAAGTGCTAGAGGTTAGGACCAATATGTGGAACTTCAAGTTGAGCAGAGAAGAGTTTAGAATTTCTAATAGTGGGGGTTCCATTTCTAGTCCTCTAGGAATAGTCAACGCGAAAGTCCTATGGCTAGACCCTACGCTATTAAAGAGGAAAAACTAGACCTCAACCAAAAATGAGGTTATTACACCCAGAAGGACTTTTTGATAAGGGATGAACAAACTGTTGGATTATGGTGATTCACCCTCTACTAATAACATAATCTCATCCTAGTGACAAAAGCTCCTCAACTAAGGGTCCATAGTTGACATCTAGACCAAAACAGGGGTTACTTTTATAGTAAATGCTAATCACATGCACTTCACTCATTTCAATGTTTGTTACTGTGCACTCTCTATGTTTATCTCTCCTAGTTTACACTTTATTTTTAAGTGTGACCCTCATATAGATTCATATTGAATACGGAGACTCCCTCCTATTTTACACTATTTTTTGAGTGAGACTCTTTGATAAATTCGGATTGAACAACAAGAGAGCTGCAACATGCTCTTGCTTTTGTGATGCAACTTATCCTTTCATGACAATGGGCACATCCCATTGCCGAAGCTCAAATGCAGAAAGATGAAGCAGGAAGGATTGGAGCACTCAAAGGTACATCTGATCTGATTAATCAGGAGCCGAGCCGGAGACGAGAACAGTGACAGATGGAGCGGAGATCAAAGACGAGATGAAATGGAGCAGTATATTTGGCGTACCTAAAAATTTTTTTGTGGTATATAAATAAATTAAAATTTTTGGGCCTTAGATTTGTTAGCTTGAGATTAGTATTTATTGTAAATCTCCAAAAATTAAATGCACGAAATAATTTATACACTAAAAAAAGGAGGAAAACGCTATATATAGCAAGCCGGCCTTTAGACAAATTTATTAGTCCTTTTACCTATTTTCTAATTGGAGGGCACAGGATCTCCGAGATTAATTAATCACTCACGCCACCGACAGCACTTCTGCATGGGTTCGGGGGCACTCTCGTAAATTTATGAAAACTCCCAACTATAAAAAATTATTAGGTGCGGTGTCCGATCAGGACCATAAAAAATTCGAGTGGCCCCAATCTAACAATAAAAAATATATATATATTTCAATAATTTTGATCTGACATCACATTTAAATTTACGTATTGTATCCGNTTAATTAATCACTCACGCCACCGACAGCACTTCTGCATGGGTTCGGGGGCACTCTCGTAAATTTATGAAAACCCCCAACTATAAAAAATTATTAGGTGCGGTGTCCGATCAGGACCATAAAAAAATTCGAGTGGCCCCAATCTAACAATAAAAAATATATATATATATTTCAATAATTTTGATCTGACATCACATTTAAATTTACGTGTTGTATCCATACGCAATAATCGCTCCCCAACTAAGGAGGAACTAGCTCAATCGAGATAACAATCAGCTCGGCTGGACTGAGTTTCTTCTTTTTTTTTTTCTTTTTTTTTTTCTAAAATCAAAGTTTATCAAATTCCNTCCGATCTCTTTTATAGCTTTTTCCCATTATTGTTCTCATTTCTATCATCCAGTTTCAACGGTGCGGGGACAGAAGGATAGCACATTGGAAGCTCGCCGACGAGGAGAGCTATAAATGCGAGGCAGAAATGTGAATTTACTGTCCTGAGATCGTCCTTCTTCTCCGAGGGTCTTCATTCTTCCGAGTCAGATTCGTTGGTGGAGAAGGAGGGATCTGGGTAGGTACTCCTGCTCTGCACCAATTGTACTGTTTTTTCTTTCCTGATTGGAAGATTGGCGGCGCTTTTTGCTGGCTTCTGACGTAGCATTATCTAAGGGATCTGTGTCGGGGTCAGGGTTATGCCTTTTAGTCGAAGAGAGTTTGGTGTCGGAGCCGGAGATTTATCCATTTCTTGGGTTTCACTTGTGTTTCGCGCTTCATTTTGGCTTTTTAGTGACATATTGTTATTATTTGAATTATATAATTTCTAGTTACGAGTTTGGTGATTTCTGTCCGAATAGATCTCATCCCTTTATGATCGGTTCTAGGTAGTTCCTCCTTTTTGTGTTTTCGGATTTGGTGCGTTTGGAATTACGCATGTGGGAGCTGTGGTGTTATTTGAATGGACTCCTTTTCTTTAGTGGTATTTCAACGGGAAGATTGGGAATTGGGTTTATGTGGTTGTGCATATTGAGAGAGTCGCTGGCTAACTGGCAACGGATTTAGACCAGGATTTAACCTAGATTTAGGCTAAACCTTGCAAGACGGTCAGTTTTTACAAAACAAAACCGTGATTTGATAAATCCGAATTTCACGGATTTTGACCGTAGATCAGGGTACGCGCGAAGAAGAAGGAGGCGACGAGGAAACGGGAGGAAGGGGGAGAAACACGACACGAACCGTCCTCAACGGTTTCGGGTAGGAGCGGACCGGAAGGAGGAGAAATATGGGAGTTTCGGTGGTTTTTGGATGCCGTCCCATCATTGCCTTCACAGGAAGCTCTAAAAGCTGATGTATCTCGAGAGCTTCGGCGACGAGGGGAGAACGGGATGGTGAGGGGATAGAGAGAGAGAAAGTGGTAGGGGTAGATAAGTAGTAATTTATTAATTTTTAAATGAACTATTACCTAATAAGTAGCTAATTTATCAAAATTTTTATTAATGATCATTTTATTTAGTGAATAATTAATTATTGATTGGTATAATTAAAATAAAAAAAAATGAAGTAAAAAATAATTATACTTAATAATTAATTAATCAATATCTAGTATTAAATTTATTTTTCAACTAGTAAATTTAAATCCTAAAATTATTTAATATTATTAATGTTAATAAGAACCTAATGAGTAATTAATGTAAAAAATTTACTTAATAAATTAAATAATAAAATTTATGAACTAACCAATGAATAATTATTATACATTAAATGATTGATTAAGTTTTAATAATTTAATATAATAAAAATTAATTAATCTCTATCATAAAAAAAAAAAAATCAAAATCAAATTTTTAATGTATTTTAACAAACCTAAAATGCTTTTAAATCCAAACAATGTTACCAAACAATTTAACAATATTTAAATGTATTTATTAAACCCATTTCGATTTAGTAAATTCTAATAACTTGAATTTCAGACTTTGCCATACAACCCCTTAACCTTGTTTCTATTGTCTTTTATTTGCCAACTATAAGGGGGTGTTTGGCTACAGGATGGATTTATCGTTAGTAGGATTTTGAAAATCCGTATTTGTTAAATCCATCTCCTTGCTAGATTTATTAAATTCGGATTTAACATGAATCGAAGGCAAAATTCAAATCTTAAATCCATAGAACAACATTTTTGTATGTTTGCCTGGATTTTCTAATTCCAACAGATAAATCCTATTAATATGGCACTACCAAACACTCCACTAGGAATATTTTTCTATTTTACGATTGATATTCTTCTAGCAAATTTTTGTAGCGTGATCTGTGAGTCTAGCTTTATAGACAAAGAACCATAATCCAATATCGATACTATTAAAATTTAGCCTGGTTAATAAAGTATCTACTTGTCACTGTTCATTTGATTGCATTTTTTATTTTCCTGATCTTGTTGTTCACTTTATGTTTGGATAGATGAAGTTATGAATTTTGCTTTTACCCATGAATCAATCGCAGTGTTTATCTTATATTCTTTTTTGTTACGCTGAGGAAGCTAAAGATACTTGGAATTGTTATTAGGCCTATGTATTCAATCAGCATAATTCACCTTTTAAGGCTGGGATTCTACTGAATCCAGGGTCTAGATCTAGATCTTGGAAGTCGTATTTGCTATAAACTAGAAAAACTTGACAAGACTCGACTTTTTGTACTAGTATCCGATTGATAACTGTAAAATCATTCTTGAATGTTGTTTTAACTTGAGCATTTGCTCATCCCGATGCCCAATTTTAGTAACCCTCATTGGATGATGGATACTTATGAGTCAACAGCCTGACACAGTCTCATTTCAACAATATTATTGATTGATTAGCCAACTTTGATCTGTAAATACTTCACTTATGAAGCAAAATGTCAGTTTTTTTATCTAATCTTGTTGATCTTTAAGTTAATTTATTGAATGCAATGTCGTTAAGGTTTATTTTTTATTTCATTTATTGCTATTTTCTGCCTAGATCCAACAAATTACATAACAAAAATTTTTTATCCAATTTTTAATTCTCTTGAATGCATGCAATCTAGATATTGTTTCCAGCTATCTTCTTAAACTTTATCTTTTCTTTTTTTATTCTTTTTTTTTAAAACAATTCCTTACTTTTGTTGACTGCATGCTTGTTCTGGAGTACGCTTTTTTGATTTGGACTCTTTTTCTAGTTTACTCTTTAACTGTTTCATACTTGAACAATTCTCATGTTTGTTGCAATGCATATTTTTGACATCTTAAGATCCATGATTTTCTTTCAAAAGCACAGTGCGTCATCCAATGTGTTTTTACAAGTTTTTGATTAGTGTCATTAGGTCAATTGGTTATTGCTTTTTATCTGCGATGGGTAGGTCGGTCTTGAGTTTGAGACCTCCCAAGTTAAAAGAAAAAAAAGGGTAGAGAGCATAAAGATAAAAAGATTTTTTGCAAGTAGCCTTCACATGTTTTTGGTGGCTCTGCTCTTGTTCTTAAGTTGTAGAGAGCATATATTTAACTATGTGTGCCTTAAATATTTTTTGCTTTTAGCAATAGATATAGCTAATTTGTATCAATCAAAAGATTTTTTTGAGTTTATTTTATGTTCATTGGCTGTTTTGTAGGCCGTTGGAGCATATACAATATGAAGAGTAAAGATGGAAAGTTTGGAAACAACGCTGAAAAAAATTTCAGGGCAATTCCTATTGTTTTAATATGTGTCATTTTATGTGGATTTTCATTCTATCTTGGAGGCATATTTTCTTCTGAGAAAAACTGTATCATCTCAACTAATTCAATGCCAGCAATAGTAAATCATAAAGATACTTCACTCTCTTCTCTTAAAATTGAGCCTATTACTTTCTTGGATTGTGGAATCAACTACCAAGATTACACTCCATGCACGGATCCAAAGGTAATTCAGAATCGGTGCATATATATATTTTTTTAAAGTAAGATTGGATGACTGAAAGCCTTCGTATATGCTTGAAAGTTTGAGAAGTTGCTGAAATTGTATAACTAGACATGTTTATAATGTCTATTTTTCGAGAAAGAATGCCTTAAAATAAGGACTCTCCAATTAACATGCTAACATATTAGGCACCTCATATTTAGCATCTCACAGACCTCTTTTATAGCTTTTTCCCATTTTTATTTTTTATAACAGTAAATTTGAATATTTAATTCTTATTTCTAAGCTTATAAATAAATTAAGATGATGTTATTGTGATAACCCAATCTCTCACCCATCAAGATATTGTCCACTTTCACCTAGTTGCCTCACGGTTTTGCCCCCATGGTATAACTTCCTAGAAGGTCACCTATCTTAGGAGTGCTCTAGGAAGAGCAGACTTAGCATTGGAGTTTCTAATGAAATTTCTNTCACCTAGTTGCCTCACGGTTTTGCCCCCATGGTATAACTTCCTAGAAGGTCACCTATCTTAGGAGTGCTCCAGGAAGAGCAGACTTAGCATTGGAGTTTCTAATGAAATTTCAATCTTACATCAAAAGTCACCTTAATTTTTAAGAGTTCAGCTTCATTCTATCTCCCACTTAAGTAGTTGACATCCTCGCCTGTGCTCTATACTCAAAATCATTCACTAGACATAAGAGGTAGCTCTTATCATGTAGCATTTTATCTCATCCAGGATCCAAGAGGCGGCTCCCATGGCATAGCACTTTGTTTTGTATGACACTTAGTTCACATCTTTCAGTTAGTGTAATACTCTTATCTGATCTTTGAAAATCAAAACTCTTACTCATGAAGGTATTGTCCACTTTGGTCTAGTGGCTCATGGTGTAACTTCCCAGAAAGTCACCCATCCTGGGAGTGGTCCAGAACGAGCACACTTAACTGTAGAGTTTTTGTTGAAATTCTACTATTACATCAAAAGACGCTTTAATGTTTAAGAGTTTAGCTTCATTCTACTTATGTTTCGGAGTTATGCCTATGACTATTTGAGCCCACAATATTC
>JXCR01046048.1:3303-35872 GCA_002079205.1 Phalaenopsis hybrid cultivar | reverse complement strand
TAGTAGCATATTTTATTTGTTATGTATTTGGTTCGCTCGACTAGCCAAGAAACTCATTCAGCTGCTATCCAATAGACAAATTTTGTGATCCTTCATGTAAGAACTTTCAGTTCCCTTCCCATATTTCAGTTGTTGCCGATTGTCTATTTTTTGATAAAGGGTGGCGTGCAATCATAGAGTTGCTTTACAATGTCAATGATATGTGATAACATCTATGCTATTCTTCAAGTCAACATCTTTTTCATTCTTCATTTGATCTTGATTGAATTATACATGGAAGCTGTTTTCATTTTGTTCATAAAATTTTGAGCTAGAAGAGTTATTTTGCACATTTTCTCATCATCCTCCTGTTGTCGAAAAATGCAGGTGTGGCATAAAGTTATTGTAGATAAGTTCAGAAGAAAAAAAATAGAAAATAAGTGAAAAAGGTCTATGTGCTTTGACATAGTTGTCTGTGCCCATGCATAAGTGGTATATTTTATGTCTAGATATAAGTTCAAGAGCACCTTTGGATATTTTCTCTCATCTCANAATAGAAAATAAGTGAAAAAGGTCTATGTGCTTTGACAGAGTTGTCTGTGCCCATGCATAAGTGGTATATTTTATGTCTAGATATAAGTACAAGAGCACCTTTGGATATTTTCTCTCATCTCGCTAATATTTCCATTATCTCTGTTTATTCTTTCTCCTCTTATACTCTCCTTTCTAGTCAACTCTCGTCTCAAAAGCAAATGAAACCCAAAACACTACTCCAAGAAAGTTCNTTATTCTTTCTCCTCTTATACTCTCCTTTCTAGTCAACTCTCGTCTCAAAAGCAAATGAAACCCAAAACACTGCTCCAAGAAAGTTTCAATATATTACCTAGTAGTCATTTTCTTTTACACAATCATCTCTTGACAGTGACTAGCAAGATTGCTCCACCTAGGGGGTGTAAACGAGCCGAACACGAGCGAGCCCAGACTCAGCTCGTGTTTGGTTTGTTTATATTTCGAGCTCAAAAAGTGTGTTCGTGTTCGGCTCGNGCAAGATTGCTCCACCTAGGGGGTGTAAACGAGCCGAACACGAGCGAGCCCAGACTCAGCTCGTGTTTGGTTCGTTTATATTTCGAGCTCAAAAAGTGTGTTCGTGTTCGGCTCATTTGCTTAGCGAGCAGAATACGAGCCGTTCACAAACAAAGAGTCGTTTTGATAACCCTGATCAAGTAGTCATAAGATGTTAAGGATTGGGGTAATATTTAAAGCATCATTTGAATCTAAATTAATAATTTTTATTCTATTTTCTTCATTAATATTTTTAATTGATTATAAATATTTGTAGCCTTGTAGTCAATTAAATTTTTTAAAAATACTACTCATCAAAGATATATATATAATTGATTAGTAGTATTTCGAGCCAAAACGAGCCGAACACGAACGAACAAATATTTGTTTGTGTTGTTCGTGTTCAGCTCGTTAATTAGCTAACGAGCCAAACACGAGCTGTCTGTGAACAACGAGCCATTTTGACAGCCCTAGTTACGCCAAATCTTCTCTCTAGAGCCTCATTTCAAGCTTTAGCCTCTAGCACTAAGCAAACTTTTCAACTCATACTACTGAGTTTTCAAGCAACTTGAATTCTTCTCAATCCATGTTATCCTCATTATTGATAATTGATATACTCTCTCATCATTGCCGTCTACCACCATAAATCTTCTTTGATAAACCTCTTCACCATGAGAGATCTTCATGGCTACTGATTCCCCTGCCTTTGGAACTTTACGATATGGACCATCATTGTCACTGATCAAGTTGTTAAATTGGCCATTTATACTCTCACTTCTTGCCTCTCGCTCTTATTATTCTGAGAAGGTCCGTCTCATTGTCTACAGCAAGTAGCCATACATTAGAAAAATTAAGATGATATATAATGCAATTGATGAAATGAATGCTATTTTGTAGGAATAATAAGTTGTGGAGATATAACAAATCATTTAAAATTTGAGATATAACAAATCAATTAAAATTATGTGGCATAGTTTCAAGAGTAAGTTTTGATCAAACTTTGATTAGAGTCATCTCAGACTTCATACATAGGCTTTGAACTTGAATCTAGTTTGTTGGGTGAATAGGCCACATATTGTCTTACTTACCTCCCTCACCAAGCGCTCTGAGAAATTCCTTCTCATTATCTGCACCAACTAGCCATATATTTGAGGAATCGATAGGTGACATGTTGCAACCAATGCCTTGAACGCCATTTTGTAGGAATACTAAATCATGGAGATATATCAAATCACTTAAAAATTTGTGGCATATTTTAACAGTAAGTTTTGATCAATTTGTGACTAAGGTTATCTCAGATTTTAATATAGGGACTTTTGAATTTGAATAATAACTTGTTTGGGGAATCTGCATCTTAGAACTTAACGCCTTTCATAGTAATACAGTCGTAAGGTGTATGGAGGTTCACACTTAACAATCTAAACAAAGGCTATTTTGCTCCGTCAATTGAAATGATAAACAATCAGGTGATGTATGCAGAAATTAGAAAAGGCTTGTACATCAACAGTTGGAGTGGTTATTCTTGAGAATTATTCTTACGGATGTTATATTCCGATGTAGATGAACTCTATCTGAAACTCGCATGATGCTTTAATTAATTTCTTATTACCCTTTTGGTTTGTGCATGACTTCTAATCACGTTACAATTTGCCAAACTGCAGCAAGACAACATGAAAATATTGCGTTAGGTTGCTTTCTTCTATCACCTCATTCACAATCCAAATGTTTTACTTTTTGTAGGTTGCAAGTTGGGGTGGTGATTTATTGGACCGAGGAATTTTGACTCTTTCGCTTGCACCCAGAGACAATCATGAAGCACAAGTGCAATTTGCCCTTGAACGTGGCATTCCAGCTATTTTAGGGATTATATCTACACAACGGCTTCCTTTTCCATCCAATGCTTTTGATATTGCTCACTGCTCCAGATGTCTCATCCCATGGACAGAATTTGGTAATTTTTTCGTGTATTTTTCTTATATGTTGAAGTTGAGCACTACTGTCCATTTAAGATGTTGGGAAGTTAGTTTTTGTTATTACAAATCAAGTATTACCTTAAGCTTCTTTGTTTTTTGATTTTTTATAATTTTGTTGCTCTTAATTTGAACCTAATGGTCAAGCATTTGTTTTAAATAAAAAGTTTTGCACGTCTTTTCTCGTCTTTTGACTGATAAACTTAACGTTGTTATCCTTTTCAATTGTTTAAGTAATTCAACATTGTGATTGTAGTATCATTTATGTGCTGTAATTGGATGCTTGGCATGATATAAAAATATTAATTTCTTGTGCTGCACCAGATTATTTCCTCTTGGGCTACCTTATTAACATGTATTTTTCTCATCCATGCCTAATGTTTTTTTTTTTTTTGCTTGGACATTCTATATTAAAAAAACATTTCTTAGTTTTTAGATATATTTTTAACATGCGATAATAGGTAGCTTAGCAATATCTATAAGCATGCTAGGTTTTTATATGATAGTCAGTACTAGCATAATATGCTTTGTTTTTTCTTAAGTTTTAGAGAAGGGAAGGATGGTAATTGTCATTCAGATCAGAAGATCATATTTTTTAAGCGACAATAATANAACAAATTACATAACAAAAATTTTTTATCCAATTTTTAATTCTCTTGAATGCATGCAATCTAGATATTGTTTTCAGCTATCTTCTTAAACTTTATCTTTTCTTTTTTTATTTTTTNAACAAATTACATAACAAAAATTTTTTATCCAATTTTTAATTCTCTTGAATGCATGCAATCTAGATATTGTTTCCAGCTATCTTCTTAAACTTTATCTTTTCTTTTTTTATTCTTTTTTTTTAAAACAATTCCTTACTTTTGTTGACTGCATGCTTGTTCTGGAGTACGCTTTTTTGATTTGGACTCTTTTTCTAGTTTACTCTTTAACTGTTTCATACTTGAACAATTCTCATGTTTGTTGCAATGCATATTTTTGACATCTTAAGATCCATGATTTTCTTTCAAAAGCACAGTGCGTCATCCAATGTGTTTTTACAAGTTTTTGATTAGTGTCATTAGGTCAATTGGTTANTTGTTGCAATGCATATTTTTGACATCTTAAGATCCATGATTTTCTTTCAAAAGCACAGTGCGTCATCCAATGGGTTTTTACAACTTTTTGATTAGTGTCATTAGGTCAATTGGTTGTTGCTTTTTATCTGCGATGGGTAGGTCGGTCTTGAGTTTGATACCTCCCAAGTTAAAAGAAAAAAAAGGGTAGAGAGCATAAAGATAAAAAGATTTTTTGCAAGTAGCCTTCACATGTTTTTGGTGGCTCTGCTCTTGTTCTTAAGTTGTAGAGAGCATATATTTAACTATGTGTGCCTTAAATATTTTTTGCTTTTAGCAATAGATATAGCTAATTTGTATCAATCAAAAGATTTTTTTGAGTTTATTTTATGTTCATTGGCTGTTTTGTAGGCCGTTGGAGCATATACAATATGAAGAGTAAAGATGGAAAGTTTGGAAACAACGCTGAAAAAAATTTCAGGGCAATTCCTATTNATCAATCAAAAGATTTTTTTGAGTTTATTTTATGTTCATTGGCTGTTTTGTAGGCCGTTGGAGCATATACAAGATGAAGAGTAAAGATGGAAAGTTTGGAAACAACNTTCAAATCTTAAATCCATAGAACAACATTTTTGTATGTTTGCCTGGATTTTCTAATTCCAACAGATAAATCCAATTAATATGGCACTACCAAACACTCCACTAGGAATATTTTTTCTATTTACGATTGATATTCTTCTAGCAAATTTTTGTAGCGTGATCANGGCGACTCCCATGGCATAGCACTTTGTTTTGTATGACACTTAGTTCACATCTTCCAGTTAGTGTAATACTCTTATATGATCTTTGAAAATCAAAACTCTTACTCGTGAAGGTATTGTCCACTTTGTTCTAGTGGCCCATGGTGTAACTTCCCAGAAAGTCACCCATCCTGGGAGTGGTCCAGAACGAGCACACTTAACTGTAGAGTTTTTGTTGAAATTCTACTATTACATCAAAAGACGCTTTAATGTTTAAGAGTTTAGTTTCATTCTACTTATGTTTCGGAGTTATGCCTATGACTATTTGAGCCCACAATATTCATATTAGCATATTCACGTGCTTGTCATCTTATTCACGCATGGTAAACCATTTTTGCTAAAATGTCCGCCAAAGTGGAACCCCTATTTGGTTCTAAGTAGTTTCCTCACTATTTCTAGAGATGGCGAAGATATGGTAACTATAGACTTAGCTTCATGGAGCGTCATTGCCCGACAATGAGTGAAAGGAAAGAGTGCTTAGTGCCTCCACCAGTAGGTTATAAAGTTCCAATCAGATGGCCGCAAAGCAAAAAAGAATGCTGGTATAGGTATGGCTCTATCATTTTATTTATTTATTCATCAACCTTAGAGAGGCAATGGATGCCTTTCAAAGGCCATATTTCTTTCTTTTTAAGATTTAACAGATAATGCTAAAAATATTTCCATTTAATGTACATGTTTCAGAAATGTGCCATATGATTGGATAAACAATCAGAAATCAAATCAACACTGGCTAATAAAAGATGGCGAGAAGTTTCTCTTCCCTGGTGGAGGTACTATGTTTCCCAATGGGGTTAGTAAGTATGTTGACTTGATGGAAAATTTGATTCCTGAAATGAAGGATGGGACAGTCCGAACTGCCATTGATACCGGTTGTGGGGTGAGTATTTTGCCAAAGTATTTTCTACGATGCCATTATTTGTCATGATTAGAATGCATCCCATGCTTGTCAAAATTGCCTGTTGGTATTTTGTTTTTTTTTATTATTGTCATATTGGTGCCCTACGATGCAATAGAATGAGAAACAAATTTTATAATACTGCTGGTCATGCTCTTTGGTTTTTATTCCTTCATTTTTTTGCTGCTTTTATTTGCTTGAAGATATATTCAATTCAATGTCAGTGCAGTGTTCTTAAAACTACCACCTGAATTAAATGATGGTTTACTTGTTGGGGTAAGACTTATCATCTCTAGTAGCAAACATGATGCATTATATCATGATGCTAATGATTGAAGTAATTTATTTTTTATTAAATTTCAACAACACTGACTATTTGGTTGAGATATTTAATTGGATAAATAATAGCATATTTTATTTGTTATGTATTTGGTTCGCTCGACTAGCCAAGAAACTCATTCAGCTGCTATCCAATAGACAAATTTTGTGATCCTTCATGTAAGAACTTTCAGTTCCCTTCCCATTTTTCAGTTGTTGCCGATTGTCTATTTTATGATAAAGGGTGGCGTGCAATCATAGAGTTGCTTTACAATGTCAATGATATGTGATAACATCTATGCTATTCTTCAAGTCAACATCTTTTTCATTCTTCATTTGATCTTGATTGAATTATACATGGAAGCTGTTTTCATTTTGTTCATAAAATTTTGAGCTAGAAGAGTTATTTTGCACATTTTCTCATCATCCTCCTGTTGTCGAAAAATGCAGGTGTGGGATAAAGTTATTGTAGATAAGTTCAGAAGAAAAAAAATAGAAAATAAGTGAAAAAGGTCTATGTGCTTTGACAGAGTTGTCTGTGCCCATGCATAAGTGGTATATTTAATGTCTAGATATAAGTACAAGAGCACCTTTGGATATTTTCTCTCATCTCACTAATATTTCCATTATCTCTGTTTATTATTTCTCCTCTTATACTCTCCTTTCTAGTCAACTCTCGTCTCAAAAGCAAATGAAACCCAAAACACTACTCCAAGAAAGTTTCAATATATTACCTAGTAGTCATTTTCTTTTACACGATCATCTCTTGACAGTGACTAGCAAGATTGCTCCACCTAGGGGTGTAAACGAGCCGAACACGAGCGAGCCCAGGCTCAGCTCGTGTTCGGTTCGTTTATATTTCGAGCTCAAAAAGTGTGTTCGTGTTCGGCTCGTTTGCTTAGCTAGCTAAATACGAGTCGTTCACAAACAAAGAGTCGTTTTGATAACTCTGATCACGTAGTCATAAGATGTTAAGGATTGGGGTAATATTTAAAACATCATTTGAATCTAAATTAATAATTTTTATTCTATTTTCTTCATTAATATTTTTAATTGATTATAAATATTTGTAGCCTTGCAGTTAATTAATTTTTTTAAAAATACTACTCATCAAAGATATATATATAATTGATTAGTAGTATTTCGAGTCAAAATGAGCCGAACACGAACGAACAAATATTTGTTTGTGTTGTTCGTGTTCGGCTCGTTAACTTAGCGAACGAGCCGAACACGAGTTGTCCGTGAACAACGAGCCATTTTGACAGCCCTAGTTCCACCATTGATGATCTTCTCTCTAGTGCTTCTTGCATCAGGGTTATTGGCCTCATTTCAAGCTTTAGCCTCTAGCACTAACCAAACTTTTCAACTCATACTACTGAGTTTTCAAGCAACTTGAATTCTTCTCAATCCATGTTATCCTCATTATTGATAATTGATATACTCTCTCATCATTGCCGTCCACCACCATAAATCTTCTTTGATAAACCTCTTCACCATGAGGGATCTTCATGGCTACTGATTCCCCTGCTTTTGGAACTTTACGATATGGACCATCATTGTCACTGGTCAAGTTGTTAAATTGGCCATTTATATTCTCACTTCTTGCCTCTCGCTCTTATTATTCTGAGAAGGTCCGTCTCATTGTCTACAACAAGTAGCCATATATTAGAGAAATTAAGATGATATATAATGCAATTGATGAAATGAATGTTATTTTGTAGGAATAATAAGTTGTGGAGATATAACAAATCATTTAAAATTATGTGAGATATAACAAATCAATTAAAATTATGTGGCATAGTTTCAAGGGTAAGTTTTGATCAAACTTTGATTAGAGTCATCTCAAACTTCATACATAGGCTTTTGAACTTGAATCTAGTTTGTTGGGTGAATAGGCCACATATTGTCTTACTTACCTCCCTCACCAAGCGCTTTGAAAAATTCCTTCTCATTATCTGCACCAACTAGCCATATATTTGAGGAATCGATAGGTGACATGTTGCAACCAATGCCTTGAACGCCACTTTGTAGGAATACTAAATCATGGAGATATGACAAATCACTTAAAAATTTGTGGCATATTTTAACAGTAAGTTTTGATCAATTTGTGACAAAGGTTATCTCAGATTTTAATATAGGGACTTTTGAATTTGAATAATAACTTGTTTGGGGAATCTGCATCTTAGAACTTAACGCCTTTCATAGTAATACAGTCGTAAGGTGTATGGAGGTTCACACTTAACAATCTAAACAAAGGCTATTTTGCTCCGTCAATTGAAATGATAAACAATCAGGTGATGTATGCAGAAATTAGAAAAGGCTTGTACATCAACAGTTGGAGTGGTTATTCTTGAGAATTATTCTTACGGATGTTATATTCCGATGTAGATGAACTCTATCTGAAACTCGCATGATGCTTTAATTAATTTCTTATTACCCTTTTGGTTTGTGCATGACTTCTAATCACGTTACAATTTGCCAAACTGCAGCAAGACAACATGAAAATATTGCGTTAGGTTGCTTTCTTCTATCACCTCATTCACAATCCAAATGTTTTACTTTTTGTAGGTTGCAAGTTGGGGTGGTGATTTATTGGACCGAGGAATTTTGACTCTTTCGCTTGCACCCAGAGACAATCATGAAGCACAAGTGCAATTTGCCCTTGAACGTGGCATTCCAGCTATTTTAGGGATTATATCTACACAACGGCTTCCTTTTCCATCCAATGCTTTTGATATTGCTCACTGCTCCAGATGTCTCATCCCATGGACAGAATTTGGTAATTTTTTCGTGTATTTTTCTTATATGTTGAAGTTGAGCACTACTGTCCATTTAAGATGTTGGGAAGTTAGTTTTTGTTATTACAAATCAAGTATTACCTTAAGCTTCTTTGTTTTTTGATTTTTTATAATTTTGTTGCTCTTAATTTGAACCTAATGGTCAAGCATTTGTTTTAAATAAAAAGTTTTGCACGTCTTTTCTCGTCTTTTGACTGATAAACTTAACGTTGTTATCCTTTTCAATTGTTTAAGTAATTCAACATTGTGATTGTAGTATCATTTATGTGCTGTAATTGGATGCTTGGCATGATATAAAAATATTAATTTCTTGTGCTGCACCAGATTATTTCCTCTTGGGCTACCTTATTAACATGTATTTTTCTCATCCATGCCTAATGTTTTTTTTTTTTTTTTGCTCGGGCATTCTATATTAAAAAAACATTTCTTAGTTTTTAGATATATTTTTAACATGCGATAATAGGTAGCTTAGCAATATCTATAAGCATGCTAGGTTTTTATATGATAGTCAGTACTAGCATAATATGCTTTGTTTTTTCTTAAGTTTTAGAGAAGGGAAGGATGGTAATTGTCATTCAGATCAGAAGATCATATTTTTTAAGCGACAATAATATAATTTTGTTTGACAGCAGCTTGTTTCATGTATTAGATACTTCAAATCTGACAATTGTGGTTGCAGGTGGGCTGTATCTTTTAGAAATACACAGAATTCTCAGACCTGGGGGATTCTGGGTTCTCTCTGGACCTCCAGTTAATTATCAGAATCGATGGCGAGGATGGAACACAACAATAGAGGAGCAGAAAGCAGATTTTAACAGTTTAAAGACGTTGCTGACAAACATGTGCTTCAAATTGTATAATATGAAAGATGACATCGCTGTGTGGCAAAAGTCTACAGATGATAGTTGCTACAACAATCTAACTCCATCTTCCTATCCTCCAAAGTGTGACGACAGTAGGGATCCTGATTCAGCATGGTACATTCCACTGCGGCCTTGCATAACTATCCCGAATCCGGAATTGAAGAAACTGGACCTAAAATCTACTCCAAAATGGCCTGAGCGTTTAAACGTGGCTCCTGATCGTGTTTCATTGATACCTGGCGGAAATAATGTATTCAAGCATGATCAATCAAAATGGAAAGTTAGAGTGAAGCACTACCAGAAATTGCTTCGAGCTTTTGGTAGTGATAATATTAGAAATGTAATGGATATGAATACACTTTATGGGGGATTTGCAGCTGCGCTCATTAAGTCGCCGTTATGGGTAATGAATGTTGTGTCAACCTATGGTGCAAATTCTCTTGGTGTTATCTATGACAGGGGTTTGATTGGTACCTTCCATGACTGGTGAGTGACTTCTAGCCATTGATGGTTCATCCTATAAATTTTCTTGTTTTCTAGGGACAAATTCTCATGGGGAAATTTTCATTCCTAATAAGACATAAGAACATATTATGTAATATGAACTTTTGGAGGGTAACCTGAAAGCCACGTTTCATTTGATGGACATTTTAAAATGGCAAAAAAAATGGATAATAAACTTCCACATCATATATGCGTTATCCTTATTTCTAGAGTTTTGGGAATGCATACTTAAACAGTAAGTTTTGTAGGCTAGTATAAATGTTGCTTTACTTGCAAAGGCAATCACTAAGGGCCATTTGGGATCACTATCACGATCTGACCTAATATCTTTGAATTAACCAAGTCAAGAACTAGTATTAAGATTTAATTTCACGATCTGACCTAATATCTTAGAATTAACCAAGTCAAAGACTACAGTCGGATAATATTAGGATTTAATTTACTTTTTACAGACTTTCATAACTTCCAATATATATAAAAGAGTCACTAAGAAATAATAAAATATACTACACAGAAATAAAACATTCAAAAATAACAACATAGTCTGTAGAAAATATCTCAAACCAACATACATCAATATATCACTGCACAAATGAAAATAGTATAAAAAGAAAACTACAATTACATAGCATGATACCTTTTAGTTATAGTCCTCCTGCAAACTAAAAGTTTCTTGTCAAACATATCAATTTACAATTTTTCTTTTCCTGAAAGAAACAATTAAATTTAATTGTAAGTTTTCACTACTTAGTGAACAATTATAATCTTATTATGCATTAAATTCATATGCTAATGCAAATGTAGTTCATTATTTGATCAATCTATAAGCTTTCATTTTAAATTTAACCATTTCCAATTCAATTTAAGTACTTACATTTTTTAATCTCTATAATAAGTCATATAAGGGTTGCTGTCATATCCAAATGCGTCTTCAAAATTCTACTCATAAGTAACCTAAATAATTTGCACTCGAAGATACACCTTTATCATTTTCATTTTCATTTCCTTTATTGTGCACAGGTACATCATGTTTCTTGCCAGTATCACCTAGAGATAATTCTGACCGACTTAGCTATTTCCGTTTTAATTCTCCACTTAAAAACATTGAACAATCATCTTCTCTTTTCTCATTTCATTTTTTTTAATTCTCAAGCTGACAATATACATATAATTATAAAAATAACCATCAATATTATTAATGAAATAATTTATTAAATAAATCTTTATTTAATAAATATAAGAGAATAATTACTCACATTTGCCTTAAATGACATCTGAAATACTTTTCCTTTCATTTCACTTCTTCTAGCACATAATTTTTGAATCTCTTTATTGCCCTTTAATTCAAGTGCTTGATAATGTAAAACTATTAAAATGAATTTATAAAATTATTAATATGAAATTAATGTCACCTTTAGTTGAACTAAATTATATAATTAACTTATAAACCTTATAATTCCTTACCTTATCCTTCTTTAAACGTCATAATTCGCATATTCCTTAAATTCCAAGAATTTATCAGCCTTCAATTCCGGATTAATTTAAACCTCACATAAGCATTTAGATTNGATTAGTAGTATTTCGAGCCAAAACGAGCCGAACACGAACGAACAAATATTTGTTTGTGTTGTTCGTGTTCAGCTCGTTAATTAGCTAACGAGCCAAACACGAGCTGTCTGTGAACAACGAGCCATTTTGACAGCCCTAGTTACGCCAAATCTTCTCTCTAGAGCCTCATTTCAAGCTTTAGCCTCTAGCACTAAGCAAACTTTTCAACTCATACTACTGAGTTTTCAAGCAACTTGAATTCTTCTCAATCCATGTTATCCTCATTATTGATAATTGATATACTCTCTCATCATTGCCGTCTACCACCATAAATCTTCTTTGATAAACCTCTTCACCATGAGAGATCTTCATGGCTACTGATTCCCCTGCCTTTGGAACTTTACGATATGGACCATCATTGTCACTGATCAAGTTGTTAAATTGGCCATTTATACTCTCACTTCTTGCCTCTCGCTCTTATTATTCTGAGAAGGTCCGTCTCATTGTCTACAGCAAGTAGCCATACATTAGAAAAATTAAGATGATATATAATGCAATTGATGAAATGAATGCTATTTTGTAGGAATAATAAGTTGTGGAGATATAACAAATCATTTAAAATTTGAGATATAACAAATCAATTAAAATTATGTGGCATAGTTTCAAGAGTAAGTTTTGATCAAACTTTGATTAGAGTCATCTCAGACTTCATACATAGGCNAGTAGTATTTCGAGCCAAAACGAGCCGAACACGAACGAACAAATATTTGTTTGTGTTGTTCGTGCTCAGCTCGTTAACTTAGCTAACGAGCCGAACACGAGCTGTCCGTGAACAACGAGCCATTTTGACAGCCCTAGTTCTGCCAGATCTTCTCTCTAGAGCTTCTTGCATCAGGGTTATTGGCCTCATTTCAAGCTTTAGCCTCTAGCACTAAGCAAACTTTTCAACTCATACTACTGAGTTTTCAAGCAACTTGAATTCTTCTCAATCCATGTTATCCTCATTATTGATAATTGATATACTCTCTCATCATTGCCGTCTACCACCATAAATCTTCTTTGATAAACCTCTTCACCATGATGGATCTTCATGGCTACTGATTCCCCTGCCTTTGGAACTTTATGATATGGACCATCATTGTCACTGGTCAAGTTGTTAAATTGGCCATTTATACTCTCACTTCTTGCCTCTCGCTCTTATTATTCTGAGAAGGTCCGTCTCATTGTCTACAGCAAGTAGCCATACATTAGAAAAATTAAGATGATATATAATGCAATTGATGAAATGAATGCTATTTTGTAGGAATAATAAGTTGTGGAGATATAACAAATCATTTAAAATTATGTGAGATATAACAAATCAATTAAAATTATGTGGCATAGTTTCAAGGGTAAGTTTTGATCAAACTTTGATTAGAGTCATCTCAAACTTCATACATAGGCTTTTGAACTTGAATCTAGTTTGTTGGGTGAATAGGCCACATATTGTCTTACTTACCTCCCTCACCAAGCGCTTTGAAAAATTCCTTCTCATTATCTGCACCAACTAGCCATATATTTGAGGAATCGATAGGTGACATGTTGCAACCAATGCCTTGAACGCCACTTTGTAGGAATACTAAATCATGGAGATATGACAAATCACTTAAAAATTTGTGGCATATTTTAACAGTAAGTTTTGATCAATTTGTGACAAAGGTTATCTCAGATTTTAATATAGGGACTTTTGAATTTGAATAATAACTTGTTTGGGGAATCTGCATCTTAGAACTTAACGCCTTTCATAGTAATACAGTCGTAAGGTGTATGGAGGTTCACACTTAACAATCTAAACAAAGGCTATTTTGCTCCGTCAATTGAAATGATAAACAATCAGGTGATGTATGCAGAAATTAGAAAAGGCTTGTACATCAACAGTTGGAGTGGTTATTCTTGAGAATTATTCTTACGGATGTTATATTCCGATGTAGATGAACTCTATCTGAAACTCGCATGATGCTTTAATTAATTTCTTATTACCCTTTTGGTTTGTGCATGACTTCTAATCACGTTACAATTTGCCAAACTGCAGCAAGACAACATGAAAATATTGCGTTAGGTTGCTTTCTTCTATCACCTCATTCACAATCCAAATGTTTTACTTTTTGTAGGTTGCAAGTTGGGGTGGTGATTTATTGGACCGAGGAATTTTGACTCTTTCGCTTGCACCCAGAGACAATCATGAAGCACAAGTGCAATTTGCCCTTGAACGTGGCATTCCAGCTATTTTAGGGATTATATCTACACAACGGCTTCCTTTTCCATCCAATGCTTTTGATATTGCTCACTGCTCCAGATGTCTCATCCCATGGACAGAATTTGGTAATTTTTTCGTGTATTTTTCTTATATGTTGAAGTTGAGCACTACTGTCCATTTAAGATGTTGGGAAGTTAGTTTTTGTTATTACAAATCAAGTATTACCTTAAGCTTCTTTGTTTTTTGATTTTTTATAATTTTGTTGCTCTTAATTTGAACCTAATGGTCAAGCATTTGTTTTAAATAAAAAGTTTTGCACGTCTTTTCTCGTCTTTTGACTGATAAACTTAACGTTGTTATCCTTTTCAATTGTTTAAGTAATTCAACATTGTGATTGTAGTATCATTTATGTGCTGTAATTGGATGCTTGGCATGATATAAAAATATTAATTTCTTGTGCTGCACCAGATTATTTCCTCTTGGGCTACCTTATTAACATGTATTTTTCTCATCCATGCCTAATGTTTTTTTTTTTTTTTTGCTCGGGCATTCTATATTAAAAAAACATTTCTTAGTTTTTAGATATATTTTTAACATGCGATAATAGGTAGCTTAGCAATATCTATAAGCATGCTAGGTTTTTATATGATAGTCAGTACTAGCATAATATGCTTTGTTTTTTCTTAAGTTTTAGAGAAGGGAAGGATGGTAATTGTCATTCAGATCAGAAGATCATATTTTTTAAGCGACAATAATATAATTTTGTTTGACAGCAGCTTGTTTCATGTATTAGATACTTCAAATCTGACAATTGTGGTTGCAGGTGGGCTGTATCTTTTAGAAATACACAGAATTCTCAGACCTGGGGGATTCTGGGTTCTCTCTGGACCTCCAGTTAATTATCAGAATCGATGGCGAGGATGGAACACAACAATAGAGGAGCAGAAAGCAGATTTTAACAGTTTAAAGACGTTGCTGACAAACATGTGCTTCAAATTGTATAATATGAAAGATGACATCGCTGTGTGGCAAAAGTCTACAGATGATAGTTGCTACAACAATCTAACTCCATCTTCCTATCCTCCAAAGTGTGACGACAGTAGGGATCCTGATTCAGCATGGTACATTCCACTGCGGCCTTGCATAACTATCCCGAATCCGGAATTGAAGAAACTGGACCTAAAATCTACTCCAAAATGGCCTGAGCGTTTAAACGTGGCTCCTGATCGTGTTTCATTGATACCTGGCGGAAATAATGTATTCAAGCATGATCAATCAAAATGGAAAGTTAGAGTGAAGCACTACCAGAAATTGCTTCGAGCTTTTGGTAGTGATAATATTAGAAATGTAATGGATATGAATACACTTTATGGGGGATTTGCAGCTGCGCTCATTAAGTCGCCGTTATGGGTAATGAATGTTGTGTCAACCTATGGTGCAAATTCTCTTGGTGTTATCTATGACAGGGGTTTGATTGGTACCTTCCATGACTGGTGAGTGACTTCTAGCCATTGATGGTCCATCCTATAAATTTTCTTGTTTTCTAGGGACAAATTCTCATGGGGAAATTTTCATTCCTAATAAGACATAAGAACATACTACGTAATATGAACTTTTGGAGGGTAACCTGAAAGCCACGTTTCATTTGATGGACATTTTAAAATGGCAAAAAAAAATGGATAATAAACTTCCACATCATATATGCGTTATCCTTATTTCTAGAATTTTGGGAATGCATACTTAAACTGTAAGTTTTGTAGGTTAGTATAAATGTTGCTTTACTTGCAAAGGCAATCACTAAGGGCCATTTGGGATCACTATCACGATCTGACCTAATATCTTAGAATTAACCAAGTCAAGGACTACAGTCGGATAGTATTAAGATTTAATTTACTTTTTACAGACTTTCATGACTTCCAATATATATAAAAGAGTTGCTGAGAAATAATAAAATATACTACACAGAAATCAAAACATTCAAAAATAACAACATAGTCCGTAGAAAATATCTCAAACCAACATACATCAGTACATCATTGCACAAATGAAAATAGTATAAAAAGAAAACTATAATTACATAGCATGATACCTTTTAGTTATAGTCCTTCTCCTGTAAACTAAAAGTTTCTTGTCAAACATATCAATTTACAATTTTTTTTTTCCTGAAAGAAACAATTAAATTTAATTGTAAGTTTTCACTACTTAGTGAACAATTATAATCTTATTATTCATTAAATTCTTATGCTAATGCTATGCATGAATGATCAAAATAAATGTAGTTCATTATTTGATCAATCTATAAGTTTTCATTTTAAATTTAACTATTTTCGGTTCAATTTAAGTATTTACATTTTTTAATCTCTATAATGTCATATAAGGGTTGCTGTCATATCCAAATGTATCTTCAAAATTCTACTCATAAGTAACCTAAATAATTTGCACTCGAAGATACACCTTTATCATTTTCATTTTCATTTCCTTTATTGTGCACAGGTAGATCATGTTTCTTGCCAGTATCACTTAGAGATTATTCTGACCGACATAGCTATTTACGTTTTAATTCTCCACTTAAAAACATTGAACAGTCATCTTCTCTTTTCTCATTTCATTTTTTTAAATTCTCAAATTGACAACATACATATAATTATAAAAATAACCATCAATATTATTAATGAAATAATTTATTAAATAAATCTTTATTTAATAAATATAAGAGAATAATTACTCACATTTGCTTTAAATGACATCTGAAATACTTTTTCTTTCATTTCACTTTTTCTAGCACATAATTTTTGAATCTCTTTATTGCCCTTTAATTCAACTGCTTGATAATGTAAAACTATTAAAATGAATTTATAAAATTATTAATATGAAATTAATGTCACCTTTAGTTTAACTAAATTATATAATTAACTTATAAAACTTATAATTCCTTACCTTATCCTGCTTTAAACGTCTTAATTCGCATATTCCTTAAATTCCAACAATTTATCAGCCTTCAATTCCGGATTAATTTAAACCTCACATAAGCATTTAGATGATCAATTTTTTACTTACTAGAAATAAAACCTCAACATTTACCTTCTTATTGTTTGAAATCAATAATTTATGCATCCTAATCTTATGCAGTAAAAGTTCTTCTTATTGTTTGAAATCAATAATTTGTGCATCCTAATCTTATGCAGTAAAAGTTCTTCGATTAAAGGTTCCTGTTATAATTTTATAAAAACTAACATTAATACTTATAATAGGTATTTAAATTAATTAAATTTGAAATTAAAACTTACATGCATGCGCACAAGTAGTCTCCCTTCTTTATCTCACAAAAATCTTTGTCTTACACTATCTGTTTTAAATTCATAAAACTTTAATATTAATACCATATCATAGATAATTAATTTTTTATGATTTGATAACTTAAATTCTACTCTTACTTATACCCTGCTTGGTCTCTTAACCCACGCACGTGAGCTTAAACTCCTCTGGCAGGGCATGGCTTCTTCCTCCATCGCTTCGCACGGTAGCATCGCACGAAACCGCCTCCTTCTCCTTCCTTCTTCTGCTTTGATTTGTCCTTCAGTTAGGGCTCGACACGATAGTGACATTACACATAAGGCTTGGGTCTCTCCTTCTTTGCTCGAACCNTCCCTTCTTTATCTCACAAAAATCTTTGTCTTACACTATCTGTTTTAAATTCATAAAACTTTAATATTAATATCATAACATAGATAATTAAATTTTTATGATTTGATAACTTAAATTTTACTCTTACTTATACCCTGCTTGGTTTCTTAACCCACGCAAGTGAGCTTAAACTCCTCTGGTAGGGCATGGCTTCTTCCTCCATTGCTTCGCACGGTAGCATCGCACGAAACCGCCTCCTTCTCCTTCCTTCTTCTGCTTTGATTTTTCCTTCAGTTAGGGCTCGACACGACAGTGACATCACACATAAGGCTTGGGTCTCTCCTTCTTTGCTCGAACCTTCACGCAGAGCGTTCCTTTTCTCTTCATCTTCGTTTTCACTCAAACAAGAAGTAAGAAGGCTTGTTGGGGCTGCCGTTTTGACTCTCGTATGCCTCTCTTCTCCTACAAACCTTCGCCTTCTCTTCTCCTTCCTACAAGAGCGTTGATATCCTTGGTATTAGAATCACATGACAAAACCTCCTTTTTCCCACTCTTGCTCCCTCGGTCAAATCATCAGCTTTACTTGGCTTCAAAAGAGGCAGTTGTCTCTTATGTAAAATCGCGCAAACGGTTACTTCAAATGCTGTTTTGAAATTTCTTTATTTATTTTATATTACTATTATTATTATTATTTTAAATACTATTATTATTATATTAAAAATTCAGTTATTACAATCATTTTCTATTTTTTTTTATTTTTATTTTTAATCTGTTGTTTCGAAACAAAATATATTTGGCTATTTAATTTAAGTAAGATAAAATTAAAAAACTATCAAAACAACTAAAAATTATTTTGAGTTTTTTTATAAACATATTATTTTGTTGTTAGAAACAAAAAATAAAAACATGTAAAAATGCTCCAAACAAATATATTTTTAAAAATAAAAGATAAATTAAGGATTAAAAAAAAAATATCACATACAAGCCCTAAATATACAGAGAAGAAAAACNTTTTTTATAAACATATTATTTTGTTGTTAGAAACAAAAAATAAAAACATGTAAAAATGCTCCAAACAAATATTTTTTTAAAAATAAAAGATAAATTAAGGATTAAAAAAAAAAAAATCACATACAAGCCCTAAATATACAGAGAAGAAAAACTTAAACTAAATTTGTACATTTGACATGAAAGAACTCTATGCTGTGTTTGAAATGCTTCATGCATGCGGATGTGTTTCAATTTTCTTTGAACTTGTTTTATCAAATTCTAATTATTGGAAGTTCCTTATTTTCTTATTCCAGGTGCGAGCCTTTCTCAACATATCCTCGAACATATGACCTTTTGCATCTCGATGGCTTATTTACTGCTGAAAGTCATAGGTGAGTTAATTCTCATCTTTTTTTCTTTTGTTACTTGATAGCTTGCAGCAGAAATATTTGTTGGAAAATTTAATAGCTTTGGCATTCTTAGGCTGTGTTTACAATTAGACATCCTTTTATATGCTGCATTTCTGTTAGTGTTCACGAGAGATCTGACATAAGGTGGTAGCTTGGGGTTTCTAGAAGCCCAAAACACTTTCAAATTTTAGGGAATTAGGGAAGTTCAACCTTTTGTTGTGATTTAAAAAAAAAAAAAACTTCTGTTGTGATTTTGTAAATGGCATGGGTGTTGGTTGTATGGACAGTATCCATGTTTTCATTAGGAAGCGTGGCCCTTTGGCTTTGTTTGCATAAAGTGATATTTCAGATGCTTATATGATTATAAAGGGGAGCTGAGGGGGCATAGTNTCTAGAAGCCCAAAACACTTTCAAATTTTAGGGAATTAGGGAAGTTCAACCTTTTGTTGTGATTTAAAAAAAGAAAAAAAACTTCTGTTGTGATTTTGTAAATGGCATGGGTGTTGGTTGTATGGACAGTATCATGTTTTCATTAGGAAGCGTGGCCCTTTGGCTTGGTTTGCATGAAGTGATATTTCAGATGCTTATATGATTATAAAGGGGAGCTGAGGGGGCATAGGATAAGACCTTAATATGGCATGTTTAAGAAATTAGATTTTATTAATGCAAACTAGGATGAGGTGCACTGTGAGACCCAAAAAATTCACAATTTGGAAGTTGCCAGCTCTCAAGTTTAGTAAAGATTAATTCCTTTTAGTAAAAAAAACATATTTATTTTATGCCAAAAAAAAATAGAGCAGTAACACAAATATGAAGGAAGATTTACATAGATACGACTCAATTCTCATGTATTACATATCTAACACCTAAACTTCAATTTCAGTATGACAGAAATTCACGNAATTAGATTTTATTAATGCAAACTAGGATGAGGTGCACTGTGAGACCCAAAAAATTCACAATTTGGAAGTTGTCAGCTCTCAAGTTTAGTAAAGATTAATTCCTTTTTGTAAAAAAAACATTTATTTTATGCCAAAAAAAATAGAGCAGTCACACAAATATGAAGGAAGATTTACATAGATACGACACCTAAACTTCAATTTCAGTATGACAGAAATTCACACTTAAAAAAAGAAAAATCTAGCACACATCATACTTGAAAAATGTTAAATCTGTCACACAATGTGGCCGCTAACAAATTAATTGCAAGGAAAAATGATAGAAATTACCCAATTGAAGATCCAAGACTTGTACAGATGACAGAGAGCACCATTGGAAGTAGTTTGAGACGAACCAAGGCAACTTCCATAGAGATTTGGGCAGAAGTAATAAATTTTATTCAATCGATATCAAATCAAAGCAATACAAATCCAAATACATAAAGATAAGCACCTACAATTCGAGGCATAGGCAATCTTTCCCAAATCCTATACCTAAAACTCAAGACACAATCTCATAGCATACCTAACCTTAAGCATAATAAGTCCTATTTGTACCAAAAAATAATAGCTAATGAAAGACAAAATTTCCCTTAGGTGCCAGTCTAACGTTACTCCTCTCCCAAAAAGACACCATGTCCTCAAGGTGGAAAAAAAAAGAATTTGTTGCAAGATCAAATCGGGTGGTTCTCACTCATAAACTAACTTGATTCCGGCTCTCACCGCCAGCACTTGATTAAAATAAGTGATGAGTCATTGACACTGCATGAGAATAGAGCCTAATCCATAGCATGAAGCATCCTTCTCTATAATGAAGGGTTAGCTAATTTCCTGTAACTCCAGCACTGGTTCACTGGACATGGTCTTCTTTAACTTTTCAAAAGTCCGGGTTGTCACTTTCCCATATTGAAAGTTATCCATCTTCAGTTTCTCTTCAAAAGGCCATAAATTCGAAANTGGTTCACTGGACATGGTCTTCTTTAACTTTTCAAAAGTCCGGGTTGTCACTTTCCCATATTGAAAGTTATCTATCTTCAGTTTCTCTTCAAAAGGCCATAAAATCGAATTACAGTATTTCACGAACTTCCGGCAATGTCTTGAAAATCTCAGAAATTTTCTTAACCCCTTCTAGGTCTTAGGTAATAGTCACTCTAACATAGCCACCACCTTCGGTGGCTCCGTTGACACCAAAGTTTTCACAAACTAGGGTCACTATGAAGAGCCACCATCTTATATCCCTGTTGAAACTCCGTGGTCAAGAATTTTCAATCTGTCTTAGTTTTCGATTAGGATTGCAACCATTTCATACCCAATATCGTACAAGTGTTTCCAAAATGATATTGTATTGCGATTTTATCTGCTCAAGCTATTTAATAAGGTGTGGTTCAACATGTAGTTCCTGGTAGGCCTTTTGTAATCAACTTTATTCCAACTGAGGCAACACTTTTTCATTCTGGAAATTGGCTCCCAGCTCTCATATGANAATAGTCACTCTAACATAGCCACCACCTTCGGTGGCTCCGTTGACACCAAAGTTTTCACAAACTAGGGTCACCATGAAGAGCCACCATCTTATATCCCTGTTGAAACTCCATGGTCAAGAATTTTCAATCTGTCTTAGTTTTTCATTAGGATTGCAACCATTTCATACCCAATATCGTACAAGTGTTCCCAAAATGATATTGTATTGCGATTTTATCTGCTCAAGCTATTTAATAAGGTGTGGTTCAACATGTAGTTCCTGGTAGGCCTTTTGTAATCAACTTTATTCCAACTGAGGCAACACTTTTTCATTCTGGAAATTGGCTCCCAGCTCTCATATGTTGGCATTTATATGGCTTGGGCATCTAGCTTGAGAACCAAATCAATTCAGAATGAATTTGTTGTATTTTGAATTTCTTTCCATGAAATATCATAACCCAATAGTTTTGATTGTTGGGACTCCAGCTGGTACTATTGCGGTATCAATCGATGTGACTGCTGCTGCTATATTTTGAACAATTTTTAAACACAGGATGCATATATTATCTTATGACCCTGNAACATATTTATTTTATGCCAAAAAAAATAGAGCAGTCACACAAATATGAAGGAAGATTTACATAGATACGACTCAATTCTCATGTATTTACATATCTANTAATTGGAAGTAATAGTCCTACTTATTTTGTCATTTTGTAAGCATTATATTTCACAAGCATCTCACCTGTAGACATAGTAATCTGCAACATAAAAAAGCACATAATTTTGTAAGTCCAAGACCCAGGAAAAGAAAAATCAAGGGTGAAAAAAAATGGCACTAGACTACTTAATAATTATAATTATATATCCACATTATTTGATTGTTATGAAGGGGATGCTGGCGAGGAACATAGGTGGAGAAGTCTAGCCAAGGCAAACATTTGGTGTTTAATGTAATGAACAAACCTGGACTTGTCTAAGATTCAAAATTTTCTCAACCTGCAGTTCTCTTTCAAGTGTGTAAAACCATAGATTTATCGTTATTTTAATTGGACATTTTGGTCATTTCTTATCTGAAGTAGATGATTGGATGGTTTGAATCAAATCCTTCTGGGTTGAATGTGTTTTGTTGAGCTTCCAAGAGCGATCTCAAGTTCATTATATGCTAATGTCATTTGAAATTTGAATGTTCTTACAGTTATTTTTTGAAGCCTTTATTCTTAAATGCTAATGTCATTTGAAATTTGAATTTGAAATTTGCATTGAAATACATGCTTGATGAAATGAAACCTTCTGGAAGGCTTTTGAGTTGCAATCCAATTTTTTAACATCAAAATATTGTGTTTGAAAATCTCTCATGTATCAACATATTTTTGGCATAAAATCACAAGTTCAAGGAAATCCCTTTTTTTGACCACCATATGGGTGTTATGATTGATTTTACTCGTGGGCATAAGCCAAGTAATTCCTTCTTGATCGTATATTTATCCTTAAAAGTTAAATTCTTTCTATTATACAGTTTGTCAACTTCAAAATTTTTAAGATGTCTCAAAATACTGACCATATGCTCAGTTTGGATTTAAAAATGTCAAAATTTAATATAAAATGTTGAAAAATGATTTTATGGTCCTAAAATGCTTGAAAAAAATAAAATAAAATTTTCAATAAAATGTTTGACTACCAATCCTTTGGGGTGGCTACAACTATTTCAATTAGCACTTGTTGAGTTGTTTTTAGGATAAGCTTCTATTAGAAAACAATTGATTGTAATGCAGTGTGGTTGTTTGGGTGTTATGTCTTGTTGCATTTGTTTCTAAAAAAATATTGTAATGTTACTATGTAAAATTGTAAGCTATATGTAGCTTTAGAAATAATTCAAATACAACGACAAAAATAAATTTCAACAATTCAATAACCAAACAAACATAGATGACAAACAAACACACACATAAGGAGGAGAGCTCCATAAGCCCCTCATGCTCATCAACTCACATTTCAGCATAATAAAGAAACCAAATAAATTAGACAAACTCATATAGATGTCATAACCAAACACACATGAACACACACAGAATTAAGAGAGCTTAAAATCCCCCATCCTTATCATATCATATTTCGACAAACAATAACATAATGGTAACCGACCCCACAACTTAGCAAAGAAAAATCATGAAATGCATAAACCCTAACAAAAAATAATAATAAATTAATAAATTACGTGATGAGGGAACACATGAAAGTTTAGGCATTCCTGCAATGAAGAACAATTGGGAATAAAAAAATGGAAAAATGAATTGAATAAAAAAAACTCGGGAGATATGTAAGAGACTGGGGGAGTAAATCTGAGAGAGTTGAGGGAGAACATAAGTGAAACTGTATAAAGCAAAGGTAAAATGATGGGTGCAAAATATTAGAAGCTTCTACGCCAACGCTTCCTTAAACAGAATCGCAGGGTGGTCGGTGAGAACATGCACTGCAGCGGTGTCACTGCCCCAAATGAACCCTAAATCTCAAATGTGTATATCTTGCTCATTTTCTAATTTTATCTCATTTTTTTTCTTTTAGACCACAATGATTTTGAAAATTTTTAATAAATTCTTAAAAATTTTAAGAACTCTTTTGCAGCATCTTCTCAAATTTCATAGGTAACTCCTTAGAGCTTTAAAGGTGTCAAATGTTTTTTGAGGTGAAGATGTTGGATCATCTAGCAAAGGATGAAACTTAGTGCTCCAACATAACATTCATTATAAGCCAAACTGAAAAGAATCTCCTTGAGGGTTCTCCTATGCTTAATTACATATGAAGTGATAATTAAAATTATTGATTAAAAATGTTCTTTCATATTCTTGATCCAACATAAATGAGTTGTAGGCATAAATCCTAGTAATAAAAAGGCTTGAATAGTAGTCAATCACATTGAACTGTGGTGTACCATACTCAAATGACATTTGTGCAAAAGAACGAGATTGAATAAGCAATAAAAAGTGAAGAAAAGTAGTATTCCATAGGGAGTGAATATCTGATACTAAAATTAGAATGATTTGCTATTATTTAAATGGTAAAAACATAATAACAAACAAAAAAGAACAATTGCAAAAACTAATTAAGAGACAATGAAACTATTAGCAAAGGCTATTGTTTTATAGGAGTATGAATATGACAAAAACTTAGGATCGAGGTTTGCCTATTATAATTTGGTTAATTGATTTTTAAATCAAGTAAGAAGTTTATATTATTTTATTGTGTTCTAATCAAAGGTGTCTACTATCTTTCCTTTGAAAGCCTAATTTTTTTTTTATTTTCAACTCAATATACCTACCTCCCAATGATTGATTTAATCGAAGAAAAAAGTTAGTGAAACACTTTGAATCATAAAATAATCTACACAAGTCCTTATTTCTAGCCTATAAACCATCCATGATGGAATTTTATTCATGATAAATTCTATCTCCACCACTTGATTTTGAATAGACCTCGTGAACCTACCATATGGTGACAGCAAGATTAATAAACATTAAGGTGTATAATAAAATATATGATAAGTATGGAATTGTTTTTAATATTATCATAAACAATAAAATTTACCATGATTACATATAAGTTGATTTATTTTATTCTTAAATAAAATAAAATAAGACCTCATAAACTTAAAAACATGATTACAATAATNACCCTCCATCTCAAATGTGTATATCTTGCTCATTTTCTAATTTTATCTCATTTTTTTTTTCTTTTAGACCACAATGATTTTGAAATTTTTTAATAAATTCTTAGAAATTTTAAGAACTCTTTTGCACCATCTTCTCAAATTTCATAGGTAACTCCTTAGAGCTTTAAAGGTGTCAAATGTTATTTGAGGAGAAGATGTTGTATCATATAGCAAAGGATGAAACATAGTGCTCCAACATAACATTCATTATAAGCCAAATTGAAAAGAATCTCCTAGAGGGTTCTCCTATGCTTAGTTCCATATGAAGTGATAATTAAAATTCTTGATTAAAAATGTTCTTTCATATTCTTGATCCAACATAAATGAGTTGTAGGCATAAATCCTAGTAATAAAAAGGCTTGAATAGTAGTCAATCACATTGAACTGCGGTGTACCATACTCAAATGACATTTGTGCAAAAGAATGAGATTGAATAAGTGATAAAAAGTAAAGAAAAGTATTATTCCATAGGGAGTGAATAGCTTATACTAAAATTAGAATGATTTGCTATTATTTAAATGGTAAAAACATAATAACAAACAAAAGAAAACAATTGCAAAAACTAATTAAGAGACAATGAAACTATTAGCAAAGGCTAATGTTTTATAGGAGTGAATATGACAAAGACTTAGGATCGAGGTTTGCCTATTATAATTTGGTTAATTGATTTTTAAATCAAGTAAAAAGTTTATATTATATTATTGTGTTCTAATCAAAGGTGTCTACTATCTTTCCTTTGAAAGCCTAAATTTTTTTTATTTTCAACTCAATATACTTACCTCCCAATGATTGATTTAATCAAAGAAAAAAGTTAGTGAAGCACTTTCAATCATAAAATAATCTACACAAGTTCCTCACAATTATTTCTAGCCTATAAACCATCCATGATGGAATTTTATTCATGATAAATTCTATCTCCACCACTTGATTTTGAATAGACCTCGTGAACCTACCATATGGTGACAGCAAGATTAATAGACATTAAGGTGTATAATAAAATATATGATAAATATGGAATTGTTTTTAATATTATCATAAATAATAAAATTTACCACGATTACATCTAAGTTGATTTATTTTATTCTTAAATAAAATAAAATAAGATCTCATAAACTTAAAAAACATGATTACAATAACAGGTAAAGAAATAATAGGAAAACTAAGGGCATAGCTCTTGCATAGCTCCTATGATCTTTATCATCTTTGTCCAAATCCTCTTTGATAATCTCTAATAGTTTCCATTGAGATAACCTTGAAGACTTATAAAAGAGCTCTCCATATTCCCCCAAGGAGAAAAAAATCAAACTTTTCCTTTGAATCCTCTAAAATTCTCTTAATTCATCTTAAGAAATTTCTTAAATATAGCCAAATGATCTGCTCACCTATGGCATAGTTCAATGCTAAAATTATGGTGAAATGTGGGTTGGCGTCCCTTTGAAATCTAGGAAATCAAGTCCTTTATCCTAGGTGCTAATCTATCAAAGTATGGTTCTTAAGCATGAGGATTGAGGGCTTCGGAACCCAACTCTCAATTTTAGGCCTTTTTGATGCTTAGGCATAAACATCTAACAATTGGGCAATGCATTGTTGCATTATTATGCTAAATAGCTTAGTGCTTAAATTAAATTAACACTTATGTTCTGGGCTCATTGACTTGGGTAATTAACACTTATGTTCTGGGCTCATTGACTTGGGTGCTTGGCATAACATTGATGCACCACTTGATCTTTAATCTTTTGTTTTGTGCCAAAATTTTTTAGTTGTGCCCCAATTTGCTATTAATTGAATGTGCACATTTACTTTAAATATTTACTTAATTTTCCTTCCCACTTGTTATGTTTGTTTTGCAAAATTTTTTAAATCACGTGCATATAAGCATGAAATTACGAACTTAACATGAGTTAAATATGTATAATTTTTTTAGTTATCAAACTCTCTTATAGTTAGATTTGTACTCTTCATTGAGTAAACCTCAAATAAGAAAATAGAAATGACTTAATAGGCTAGATCCTCATGCAAATACTCAAATTCATAAGATGTCGTAACATTAATGATTAATTTGCTTAAGATGCATTCGTAATCAAATTAAACTATTTTGTATAACTAATTTAAATATATTATTATTTGAAATTTGTTTATTGATTAATAAAATAACACATTAACATGTTTTAGTACTACATTTAATGCTGAGCGATAAATATTGCATACAATTAAATTTATTTCTTGATAGGGTTTTCTTGTATCCATGTTAAAGCTTTAAAAAGTTTATTATTTTTTTGAATAAGTTTTTAATATCTTTTAACATTTGCTTACTTAAATACTATTGGTTATTATATTTCCAACACTGAGTCTTAAATCTAGCTTACAGGAGATAGCTTACATATCTTTTTTTGGAATGATTACTATATATTTTTTTGGTTGAAAATGCTCGACTCACTATCCATATTTTCTATAATGACTCTATTTTTCATTATTATTTACATATTATAAACTTTTTTAAATGATTTTGCATCCTTTTTTCTGGATGATAACTCATTTCATCTTTTTTTGGGTTGAAAATGCTCAATTTACCATCCATTTTGTTAACCCTCATGAGCACTATCAAAATAGGTTTTGATAATAAACAACCTAAATGTAGAAAGTACTAATAGTTTTAATGTTAATGTTTTTGGTGAATCACTTAGTTCAGCTTAGTTCAATCAAACTGGAGTTGGACTAGGAACGATACTGGATAGTTAGATAATCGAGTGAATAAACCTTTTTTAAAGACATTATTAAAATATTTTTTATAATACTTCCATGATCATATCATAACATTTTTCATACAATAATTTTTTTAAGTCAAAAATAAAATATATAAAATCAAAAAATTATTGTTGGAGAAAATTGAAGCATTTCACTTATAATCATTCTTAAACTACCAATTAAACTACAAATAGAGTCTATTAAATCTTAATAATATTATATTATTAATGATATAAAAATTGCTTCGTAAGTTGACCTAAAATTTATAATTTTCCAAATTATTCTTTTGAATTACCCTAATTATTTTTTTTCTCTCCTTAATTTTTAAAAGAATAACAACTTAAATGACCAACATTTTTGAGATAAATTGATTTAAGATGATGAAATAAAATAATATAAATTGTTAAAATTAATTATACTAATTTTAAATTGAATATTAATGAATTATCCCTTTTTATGATTTTCTCTCACCCAAGATAATAAAAAGATAATATCTTCATAAAAACTATAATTCTCTAAAATTTTCATAAAAATATCAAATAAAGATATTTAATAAATCAATTAAAAGTTATAATTTTAAACTGAATGATTCAAAATAATAACACCCTCTCTCTTAAAAAGATAAAAAGATACTTGACATGAAATGTAAACAAATGGAAACAATTTAATCAAAATTAATCCAAATCAATTTAAATCTATTTAAATCATATTATAAATTATAAATTATAATTATTATAATTTTATCAATAATATTTTGATATGAAGCTAATTAAGTTACACTTAATTTTAAAATTAGTTTAATAAATGAAACAAATTGATTTAATAAAATAAACCAGTATCCTTACTCAGCAATTGAAACTAACTCAATTAAATTATATTTTAATTAAAATCTCTAGAAATCTATTCATCAATAATTTAATTAAATTATTTGATTTGATTAAATAAAATCAAATGATCCATATATATAATAGATGGGATGCCCCCTATGTTTCTCCACAGAAATTGATTGGGGTAATTAAAGTATTATTTAAATTTTATCAAAAAGTGGTAAATATAACAATGCAACATCTTTAATGGAATTAAGGAGATTTAATTATTTAACATAAAATTAATTTGTATATATCAAATCATCCTATCTAGCTTATTTCTCTTGCATACCGTTGTGCCTTGACGAGAAGCCTTAATTATTCCCTTGAGAAGAAGAAGATGATGAAGATTTAAGTTCCAATCATACTCAAGTTCTACTAAGGGAGATCTTTTAATAGCTCACTATATATTTTTTTTATTAATTTTGTGAGCTAGTTTTCAATAATTCCATTTCTTGAAATCTTTGAATATTTTTTTTAAACCCTAACCTTCATAATATTTTGTTTCAAATTATAATCATTTTTGTAGACTTTATCTAATGNCTACTGAGCAAAATAGTTAGAATACTATGTAATATCCAATAAAGGTTTCACGTGACCTATAAATTTCTTACTAATATAAACTATAAATGATTAATACTTCATTCCTAGTGGCCCTTTTATTTTGGGAGAGACCCTCTTGATAGTGTGAGCAGTATATTCATGCCGAGAAACATACAAGGTTTGGAGTGTGAGCAGTACTTCTTCGTTGGAGGAAAGTGCATAGGCTTGTACTACTTGTTTGGGGAAGGAAGATACTAGTGAGTATATTTTTGTAAGGATTTTTGTGCCCACTTGGAAGAGCACAATACTTATTTTAATTGAGGATACTAGCCAGCGAGGCTAGCCGTGGACGTAGGCAGAAGGCCGAACCACGTAGAAATCTGGTCTGTGTTATTTCTCTTTTTATGTTTTGCTTTTGTGGTGATTATCGCTATTAAATTTATTTAGAATAACTCAATACAACTAACTCTTCTAAAAAAAAAATTAAGGTTTTAGAAGAGCCTCAAATTGAAAATTTCTAAAACACACCCAATTAACACCCCCGCCTCTTGCGTGCCATAGCCACTTTCATTTTTTTCTGTCATGACTCCTACTTTTAATTATATTCACATATAAAAAGATTTTAATTTACATAATGGTCTTAGGTACAAATGATCATTACTCCACTTAGTTTGAGGTAATTTTATGTGTAATGTATAAAATCTAAATCTAAATATAGCTAGCACTACTACTGAGCAAAATAGTTAGAATACTATGTAATATCCAATAAAGGTTTCACGTGACCTATAAATTTCTTACTTATATAAACTATAAATGATTAATACTTCATTCCTAGTGGCCCTTTTATTTTGGGAGAGACCCACTTGATAGTGTGAGCAGTATATTCATGCCGAGAAAAATACAAGGTTTGGAGTGTGAGCAGTACTTCTTCGTTGGGGGAAAGTGCATAGGCTTGTATTACTTGTTTGGGGAAGGAAGATACTAGTGAGTATAATTTTGTAAGGATTTTTGTGCCCACTTGGAAGGGCACAATACTTATTTTAGTTGAGGATTTTAGCCAGCGAGGCTAGCCGTGGACGTAGGCAGGAGGCCGAACCATGTAGAAATCTGGTCTGTGTTATTTCTCTTTTTATGTTTTGCTTTTGTGGTGATTATCTCTCTTTAATTTATTTAGAATAAACCAATACAACTAACTCTTCTCAAAAAAAGTAAGGTTTTAGAAGAGCCTCAAATTGAAAATTTCTAAAACACACCCAATTAACACCCCCGCCTCTTGCGTGCCATAGCCACTTTCATTTTTTTCTGTCATGACTCCTACTTTTAATTATATTCACATATAAAAAGATTTTAATTCACATAATGGCTCTTAGGTACACATGATCATTACTCCAGTTAGTTTGAGGTATATTTATGTGTAATGTATAAAATCTAAATCTAAATATAGCTAGCACTACTACTGAGCAAAATAGTTAGAATACTCTGTAATATCCAATAAAGGTTTCACATGACCTATAAATTTCTTACTAATATAAACTATAAATGATTAATACTTCATTCCTAGTGGCACTTTTATTTTGTGAGAGACCCTCTTGATATTCCCCCTTTCAAAACTCTCTTCCCAAATAACTTCTACCCAAAAAGGTAAGCTGAGGAAAGGTATAGATTGAGCTAATATAAATAAGAAAAAAAAATAGATATATATGAAGATATATAATACAATCCTTGTCACATAAACAAAAGAAAAGTGAACAAAAATGAGTTAGACAATACTCAACCCAAGTAAATATATAAGAAAATCCTTATAATAGACCTTAGTAATGTGAACCATAGGATAAAATTAAATTTATTTTTTTCTATGTTCAAAAAAAATTCCCATAACATCATATCCTCATTGTCAATTACATTCTGAGAGACACCTTGGAAGACTCTCAATAAAAGATGTTATGCTTGCTAAATATGAAATTATGAAAGTAGGACTCCAAGGTAATTTTTACGATCTCAATAAGGGAAACCTTCTACTATCAAGATAAGGCAAAGCTGCAAGGCAGCGGGTGGACCATGATACCACCTTTCAACCAAAAAATCCTACGAGATCACTTCAAGAGCTTTAAATAAAAAAGGGCCCAATAGGGTAGCAGTGAAAGGTAGGAAAATATATGAATTGGCAAAAAATAACATAATCCGGATTTTATGTATCCATCATCATAGGATATTGAGACTCTACCTTTATTTGGGGTTGTAAACTTAACCTGACTAGAAACCCTTTCTCTGCAATCCGTGTGTTGCATTTTTTAAGTTAGTCTAGAATTTTTAAAGTTAGAGTAAGTAAACTTTAAGCCCTTAAGACTCTACCTAGACTTAAAATGTAAATAAAGACTTACACCCATTAAGGGTATGTTGAGAATGCCTACAGATTGAAAAGAAATGAATGAACCAACTATAAAGCTTAGTCATCCCTAAAGGAGTTACACTCTCGCATAAGTAAAAAAAAATCTCTAACATCGAAAGCCGTGTTAGCTAAACTCTTAAGTATATAAACTTATATTTGACCAGTACTTCTTCGTTGGAGGAAAGTGCATAGGCTTGTACTACTTGTTTGGGGAAGGAAGATACTAGGGAGTATATTTTTTGTAAAGATTTTTGTGCCCACTTGGAAGAGCACAATATTTATTTTAGTTGAGGATGCTACCCAGAGAGGCTAGCCGTGGACGTAGACAGGAGGCTGAACCACGTAGNCTAGGGAGTATATTTTTTGTAAAGATTTTTGTGCCCACTTGGAAGAGCACAATATTTATTTTAGTTGAGGATACTACCCAGAGAGGCTAGCCGTGGACGTAGGCAGGAGGCTGAACCATGTAGAAATCTGGCCTGTGTTATTTCTCTTTTTATGTTTTGCTTTTGTGGTGATTATCGCTATTAAATTTATTTAGAATAAATCAATACAACTAACTCTTCTAAAAAAAGAAAATTAAGGTTTTAGAAGAGCCTCAAATTGAAAATTTCTAAAACACACCCAATTAACACCCCCGTCTCTTACGTGTCATAGCCACTTTCATTTTTTTCTGTCATGACTCCTACTTTTAATTATATTCACATATAAAAAGATTTTAATTTACATAATGGCTCTTAGGTACACATGATCATTACTCCACTTAGTTTGAGGTAATTTTATGTGTAATGTATAAAATCTAAATCTAAATATAGCTAGCACTATTGCTGAGCAGAATAGTTAGAATACTATGTAATATC
>JXCR01046037.1:0-10556 GCA_002079205.1 Phalaenopsis hybrid cultivar | reverse complement strand
ACAGAATTCCAATTTGTAGGAGATGGAGGGCTAAAGATGAAAAATTACATGCCTACCTCTACTTTACTAAGAGAGTATAGGAGATTATTATCTTTTGTCATGTCTTTTCACATTTGTAATTTATTTTGGCATTTTTTTTGTGTACCTGGACGTTTTGGGTGTGGTAAGTCCTCAGCCGTCTACCTACACTTCAATCATCCGGCAGCCCTTCTGTCGTCTTGCAAATCTTCGGTCATCTGGCAGGCCTTCAGTTCCATTACATCCATTTAAAATCAACATGGTCACATTTTTAGTGTGCACATATCATTCAAGTCAATTTTTGGGTGGAGGTGAGTTTTTTATCTTAATTTGATAGATCTATGTCATCTTATTTCTCTATAGAAAGCCTTAGATTCAACATTTTATCTTTCATTTAGCAGGTGCATGCTTCTTCAAGCCGGCCTTCTAGAAATTAATTTGTTCGTGTACCTCATTGGAAGACTATACTCATGAGAACTTTGTTTTAATTTTTTTTTTCCTTCATTATGTTTTCTTCATTGGTTAATAAGCTTTGAATTTAGACATATTTTTAAGGTTTTTTCAAATTATTACTTTTTATTTGACAGCTTTATGATGCCGTCTACAAGGAAGCTTTTATTGCAAAGTCGTACTTTTGCTTTAGAAGGCATAAACGCTTTTGTTATTTGAAAGAAAATGTATTGATCAAACTTCATATAATGGTGATATTAATAGAGAGATAATGGCAAAAAAATAATGTTGTTTAATTTGATGTTAATGTAGTGTTGTGATTCTCAAATGTAAACAGAGCACTAGTCAAGATACAAATAGTGTATTTAGGGTGAAGTGATTCCTTTATCTTTCTCCTCGCATTATAGAGAGAAAACTTGTGCAATAATTTTATCAATCTGCAGTCTTTATCAAGGTCTTCAAAGATGGCCATTCCTTATTTTCTTCTAAGTAAAGTATGATAATTAATATAAATGGTGATAACTCATCTACCCCAGGAGATTGGAGGAAGAATGTGTGTCAAAAATTTGGAAATAGAGATAGCATAAAAAAGAGCTACTCTATGTAGAGGTAAAAAGATGTGAAAGAGAGAGAGACAAAGAGAGAAAGTGTGTGTGAAGATGTCCCGTGGATAGAGCATAAATTGTATAATGGTTTAATCAATTAACATACATCTAATGTAGGGTTGGCGATAGAGTCCGCTATGCTATTGAAAAATATAGAGAGTTAATTTCAATGAGCCAAAGTCCTTCAAGGAGGAAAATAAAGTGAAAGATAAAATCATGATAAGGACAAATATAACAAGAAGAAATTCTCTAAACAATGAAGTAATTCATTTCTAGAGTGAGAAAAAGATAGCGGAGAAAGCTCTCGTGATATTGGGACGAAGTAGCATATACCTATTTGGATGGATCGATATTTACAAACAACATAACCATTTTTACTCAGCAAGCATGTGCCTAAAGAGTCGACTCCTTTTTGTTATTTGGGTGGATCGATATTTACAAGCATATACCTATTTATTATCTTCAATTTTAATGACTTTAGCTTAGTGTAACTAAGGGTTAACTCCAATGCAATTGATTGATTATGAATGGTTGTGCAACTTATCTTCTATCCGAGTGGTCGGCGATCACACAAGATGATATAACCAAATGATTTTAAGCTTGTTAACTAATATTATGCATCTTTCTTCATGTGTGGTTTTTTTTTAATCCCATGCTATCACTTCTCATATATAGCTTCTTGTTGTATTAATTTTTGTTAATTACCTTCATAAAAATCTAAGTTAGTAAATTTATTTTATCTACAATGCAAAAAGATCTTTATATTTTCTCTCAAAAATCATCAATCGGATTTCTCCAATTTTCTTTAAAATGATGCATAATTACAAAAACATGCAAATATAATCATTATAAAAGGCTAATTTTCAATACTAAGTATTCAGGTGACTACATTTTTTTGGCATATATTATAAATATCTTATATTTTCATGAAATTGTTGAAAGTGCTCAAAAATGAAAAATTAAACAAATTAAAATATTAAGTATAAAGAATTTTATATTTAAATTATATTACATTAAGCTGCATTGCATTTTAAAATGATACTTTAAAATACTCCACTTATTATTATTATTATTATTATTATTATTAAAGTTCTAAATTAGGCAATGTATTTGTATTATTGGAATTGAATGTTAGTTTAAATTTCTGTCCCTCTTATCTTACCATGAATAACCATTTACTACATCTAATATTACACAATATGATTAGGTGGTACATCAAGTACCTCTAACATGAAAGATAGCCTACTCCCTTACATGGCTATTTACACTTATTTAAGTAGTCTTATTTTATGATAAGCATTCAACTCTTACTCGTTGATTTATTTCATTCAACCAAGGGGTTGTTCCTTCAAAATCCTTGATCAATTTAAATTTATATTAATCATAAATTCTTTTATATTAAACTTTATTATGGGTTGTGTACATCAAAAGGGTGTCAACAGTAATCTTAAAAGAGATCTAACGATCTAGAAGAGAAGAGTACGATGAAGGTTGTCCCACTGTTAGGAGAATGTGAGGACCATTTGACCGAACGAGAAAAGCCTTGCGAGCCAAGCCAACTAGTTTAAATCCAACCAAGTCACAAGGTGGACAAGAAGAAGATTTGGTGAACCAAGCACGAGTCATTCGACCGGAAACAAGACAAGATAACTCCAACAGTTCCATGGAGACCCAAAGGCTCCTCATTGGGAATTGAAGATAGTCAATCAAATAGGATTCGTTGGCGAATATTTACCGACCAAGCTCAGCCAACCAAGCTGACCCCATCAACCCGAACTCAACTAAGTGTAATCAACAGAGCCAAAAGACAACTAAACAATAAGTCTACACTTGTAAAATAGAAGAAATACCCTAATGTGGAACCCTTCCGAAGAAGGGTAAAAATGAAATATCATCATTGTATTATCTCCACTATAAATAGGAGAACATTTTATGAAGAGGGAACACTATTAATAAATCATAGAAAGGGTATAGTAAAGTATATGATTGTCCCTTCTTTAATGGGAACGTTGTCGTCCTTTATGAATCATTATACCTTTACATATTGGTAATGAACATTAACATACCTTGACCCTGAAACCATTGTTAACACCGCTCCATGTTTGTAACTTTATTTGACATTGTTTCGTGGTCTAATCTCTTTGTGTTCATTTAGTCGATCAAGAGCTGATCAGACGACCGAATGATTTACAGTCAACTTCTCCAAAGGAATTCAATGCAAAGGCTCACAGCCCTTGGAAAGTATTGTTTTATCATGCAGAGGGCATGTTATCATAATTTGACATGCAGTTTTCCTTCAATCGATGAGCCTGCATAAAGTGACTTCCCTTCGGGTGGCTATTGTTCTCTCTAATGTCAGACGACGGTTACATAGTCATTAATATAGATTCGCGGTGTTCTTTGGTTCGATCAGACTTTCTTTCATTCGACCTAAGAGCTGGTCTACTGGCGCAATGATGAATATTCACACTTTTGCTTTTTTCCTCTGGTGATCTATTGGATCTCCTCGAGATTCGTGAAGTCATATTTCCGATGCACATAATTAGTCCATTGATTATCTTACTTCTTCAAAAGTGACAGTTTTTCTTAGAATAAGAGGATTAAATAACATAATTGTTTACTTAAAGAGTAATAAATATTGTCAATGATTACACTCCTTGGATTTATGTGCTGCTTTTCTCTATAAATAGAGCGTGATGACTATTTTTTTCTCTCTATTTCCCACAGCTTTCTTTGGAATAAGAGAATTAAATAACATAATTATTTACTTAAAGAGTAATAAATATTGTCAATGATTACACTCCTTAGATTTATGTGATGCTTTTCTCTATAAATAGAGTGTGATGACTGCTTTGTCTCTCTATTTCCCTAATTTTCTTCCCTATTCGTTTATACTTATGAATGGAGATGTCAGACGCCAAGAGACCAGTGAGTTAAGAAGCACAAATGAGGGATTTTGGGCTTCCCCCTTTGAAATTTTTCTAGGGATGAGAAGAAGAAAAAACTTGAAATTTCTCTTCTGAACTTAAAAGAGACTGATGGAAAGGATGATCGGCCGACTGAGAAGAAACAGGGGGATGATTGAAAGACGACTGACATCAAAAGTTCAGCCGAAGGGACCTGACCTGAAGGATCTAAGTCGATTAAGCAGTCGACAATGAAGAAGCCTCAGGTGGAAGGGCAGGGAATCATCTGACTCATTGCCACTATTGGAGGTGAGGAGTTGACAAGGAATGCAAATTTCAAATGTGCATAGTGTAGCTCCTAAGCCACTTCACCAACTTGTGGCTCAACTGTCATCTCGGGAGGAGGCAAATGGTGACGGATGCACAGATTCTACTGCCGGAGGTGATAATTATAAAAATATTTTTTTTCTTAAATCACACAATAGTTTTCTTATAGTCACTGCGATTTAACATGTAAGGTTAAAAAAAAAACAGCTTCCCACCACATAAATTTCTAAAAAGCAGCAAGAAAGTGGTTCCCCAAAGAGCTTTGGCGACAATCTAAAACACAAAACACAATCTAAAACACAAAACTGATAGAAATTGTCCCAAACATATACAACACCTCTGATACTATCACTCGATTCAATTCACACCACTCTTATGTCGAACCTAATATTTAAAAAAACTGAACTCACAAATAAACAATTTTGTTTGATTGAAATTATAATCAAAATGCACTAAAAATTTCAAGTGCTGATTTATTTTATCTTTTATATTAATTTTATTTAACCGATTATTTGTTAAAACATACGGTTTGTTTTATGCATCATTTTATATTTTTTTTTTCTAAATTTAAATTTAATTTAATAAAACCCAATATTGATTAAAATTCTCCTGACTTATTTTGAGATGTGTGTTTAAAGTTAAAATTCAAATTTTTTTTTTTATAAAATAGAAATTTTTACAATCTCAACAAACTAAGAGTCTGTTTGGGGCAGCTTGAGTGTTTTAGGATAAGCAGTTTATCCTGAAACACAACCCGCGGTTCGACCCGCGGCCTGCGTTTAGTGTCAAAAACTCAAGCGTGGCAAACAGCACTTTCAAAAACACGCAAACCAAGCTACCCCAAACGGGCCCTAATATGAGAATTAATTTTTAGGCAGCAATAATTAAATTTTATAATGAAATTTAGCATATAAACTACTCATAGTAAGTATTCAGTTAAATAAATTATATAATAATGCAAAAAATTAAAAAAAATTAAAAAACTCTTTCTGATAATTATTTAAATTTCAAAAAATAAACCTTTAGAGTAACAACGAATCATGAAATCTCATATAAGTTTAATACATTAGAAATTATGAATATTTGAGTACATATCACTCAATTCCTATGTATTTGCATATTTAACACCTAAAGTTCAATTTTTACATTCATGCCACCAAAGGAAAAGATCTATTTCACTCTGTTCAAAGTTAGAATGATGACAATTTTTATGTGATATGAAATATTTTTATGATATAAATGCAAAATATAACATTTAGGTGTTAGTTATGTAAATAATTGCTGGTGACCGAAAAATTATTTAGATTAGTACTATCACTCATTATTTAGCTTTGAATAAATCAGACTTTCTGCGTCTCAACAATAAGTTGGGTGCAAGTTTCATACTTTTACCTACCAAGGGACTGGCAGACATGACAAAAATAAATGAATATTTTCTAACTAGGACAAATTAAAAAAGAATTTATATACATATCACACAATTTTTATGTATTTACATATGTAACCCCTAAATTTTCGTATATATTATTGTGTATTATGAAATTTGCGATGATAAAGTGATAATTTAACGTCTAAACATTGCATAAAAGTCTATAACACACTCGGAGCTACTCAGAGTAAGGAATATGAGCATACAAAAATTGATAATCGCAGCTTATAATAGTAGTTTAACTATAACAGTCATAATTGAGGCACACAAAATGTTGTTATTGGCTACAATAATAGTAGCTGGCTATAAAAGTCGTAATATGTGGCTACAACGGTTGTAGTTGGCTGCAAAAGTTGTTGTTGATGACTACAATAGTCATAATTTGCTATAAAAGTCATAATTGGTGGTGACTACAATAGTTGTAATTCACTAAAGTAATTGTTGGTGGTGGTCGACAATATTTGGTGGTAGGCGACAAACTCTACGGGCTAGCCACGATTTGGATGATCACCAATAGTCGTTGAAACTTCAAGAGTTAAAGTTTTATTTAGACAACCCTCTCTCTTCTCCTCCCCCTTAAAAGGAAAAAAGGGGCATTATTACAATTTTTGAGAGGGAAATGTTAAATTTAGTCAATCTCTCAAAATAGTTAATGAGCCAATTCATATTGATTCTTTTAATAACATATATTTTTTTTCAATACTTATATGCCTTAAGAACTTCGTAATTAGATTATCTTGGGCTCATTGGACTCTTATAGGAGAGTAAACGAGTCGAGTGCAGCTCGAGCCACCCTCGGCTTAGCTTCAGCGTGATTAATTTTATCGAGCTCGAGCTCAATATTAGAAGTCTATGAGTTCGAGCTGGCTCACGAGCCAGCTTGTCTATTATAAAGAGAGAAAAAAAGTATTAATTTAAGATAGTATTTTAATAAAATGATAATTAGAATGAGTAATTATGAGAGAAAAAATATATATAACATATGCGTGCTAAAAAATTCGCGGCGGTTGAGTAATGGATTATCGTCTTAGCGTTGCACGAGTATTCAGCACACACTCAGATGAAAGTGAAACAACCAGTGATTGCACCATAAGTTTTTACGTAAAAAACCCGTAAAGGAAAAAAACCACGGGGTCTGACAGAGTTATAAAAATTCACTATATATTGATGATTACAGCGACCCTTTGTCCCACATACGGGAAAGGGTTACTATATTTTCATATTACGGCCTAGTTTGACGGTGTCTGGTCAACGATGGTCGACGATGATCGACGGTAGATGACGGTCAGTAGTGATCGATTGTAGTCGATGATGGTCGGCGGTGGTTGACGGAGGTCGGCATTGGTAGCCGACGATCGGTGGTGATCGACGGATGTCAGCGGTGGTCAATGACAGTCGATGACGGTCGGTGGTGGTCGGCGGAGTTCAGCGGTGATCAGTTATAATTGATGGTGGTCGGCCGTGGTCGCCGACGATTGGTGGTGGTCGACGAAAATCGACGATGACAGGGATGAAATTGGACTTGAACTCTTTCCCAAAGCCTCAAGTTCTCTCTCAAGTCTCCCCCTTCCATGTGGGGTGAGGCTCTATTTACAGTGCTTTGAGTGCAATTAATGCAAGAATATGAACTATTTTGATCGGATGGTCCGGATAGCTTCACTTAATCAGATGATGTTTGATGGACATTTGAGTGCCTTAACAATGTCGGAATTGAGCAATCTTGAACTCGTTGGATTCGTCTTGTCGAGACGATTGATTCGACTATGAACTCGTTAGATTCGACATTCGTTTGATCTTTCAAATGCCTATGTAAATCCTCCAAGAGTGGTTTAATGATTTTATTCGGGTTTGATTTGACTCAAATTGAACTGACTTTCATATCATTAGGTTTGTCTCATCGAACCGATCAGTTTAACTATAAGTTTGTTGAAATCGGAGCTTTGGATGACTCTTAATCAAAGTTTGAATGTTTCTTGTTCAAAAAATTGCACCGAGATTCGTGCTAGCTGATGAAAATTTGTTGGTGACGTATCAATAATACTATTTTTTATTATTTTTATTATATTAATGATAAACCTTTAAATTTAATATTTTTTTAGTATAATTTGTATCAATATTTTTTAAAACAAGCCAGCTCACAAGCTAACGAATTCAGTCGGGGCTAGCTTGAGTTTGACTTGTTTGCTCATTGAGCTTAATTCACGAGTCACTTAGCGAGCGGAGCTCAAGCCGACTCACAAGTCAGGTTGGCTCACTTACACCCTTGACTCTAATCCTCATGTTGCTCGATAAGACTTTATGTGGGCCAAATTTACGGGCCTTTAATCTTACAATTGATGCTCCAAAATCATAAATTACACTTCAAATGTTTGATTTGAGTTTAATTGGACTTGATTGGATAACTTTTAGTGTCATTAGATTCATCTCGTCCAAATGTTTAGTTTGACAATAAACTTGTTGAAATCGAATGTTTGTTGCTCAAAATGCATTAAGATTCATGTTTGATGATTAAAATTTATTGAGATGACATTTTTTTTTATAGAGATTTAATAGTGATATTTCTTATGTAATATTAAAAATTTGAAGGTTATGCATGTAAATTTGAAATTTTATATGTTAGACATGTAAATACATGGATTATGTGGGTACGTTTGTAAATGCTCCATTGGGGATTATTGATGAATTTTTTCAACAAATACAGATAGCAAGCTCCAAGGCGTCCTCAAGCTTCGTGTAATTTTGTTTCTGTTTATATTTATTTTGGTAATAGAATAATATACAGCAGAAAAAAAAATGATAATTTTTTGACTGAGGAATGTTTATGCTTCAATTAAAAATTGTTATGGTATGGCTCATATATCATATATGGACAGACGTTGGAATGAAGCGGAGCGGAGCGGAAGAATCTGTCCAAATCGGAAAGTTACGTTATGTGGGTTGGGGCTATACGGTACAGGGGTAATTTGGGAATTATATATTGTACTGTAGGGTTTACTTTAGGATTATAAATAAACATGTTTGTAATCCTAGGTCTTTGAGAGAGTTGAATATTGTATTCTGTACTCTTTTCTGAATATTGAAAAAGAGGTCGCCGCTCTGCTCCCGATGACGTAGGCATCATTGCCGAACCTCATTAAATCTATGTGTTCTTCGGGATTTGTGTCATTCTTGTTTTTCTTCGCCCTAATTTTCTCAACAAAAACCATCAGAATGCCGATTTCAATTAAAAAACATCCAGAAAGCTGATTTTAAAAAACTTACAATCAAACTAATGGTCTAGATGTGACGAACCCAATGATATCAAATTTGGTCTAATCCGAGTCAAATGAAGCTTGGATCAAATTGTCAAACCACTTTTAGAAGCTTTCAGTATCTAATTGAAATGGATTTCAAATCTGAAAAACTTATAATTAAGTCGAGCATCTTAACTAGACGAATCCAGCAAGCATAAGAACATTAAATTCTGACATAATTAAGGCACTCAAATGTTCACAAAATGTTGTCCGATCGAGAGAACTTCTCTAGGACATCTAATGAAGTGGTTTGGATTCCTTCCTTATTTGTGGAGCGCTCTCTCCCATACTCTATAAATAAGTCTTACCCCCCTCTTGAGAGCAGACCTAGAGCTAAGCCTGAAGAAGAACCGGGAGAAGGATTTTGAGATTGTTCTTTTGGTAGCCCATGGTTTAATCTTTGTTTTTCTTCTTTTTGTATTTTTCTTCTTTGTTTTTATTTTCTTTGGTTTTTATTGTTTTGTTTGTTTGTTTATCTTCTTATATTAAATATCAATTGTTCTTAGGAATATTTTTATTCCTTAGTTTATGGACAGATATTTAATATTTTTTTTGGTGTTTCTAATTTTTCTTTGTTTTGTTTTTTTTATTATTTTTTTAATTATATTCTTGTTTAGTTTCTTTGATCTTCTAATTTTGTAATTGCTGGGATTTTTTAGTGTTTATGATTTTTTTTATATTTTTCATTATATTTCTTCTAGTTTTATTTTATTAGTATCATGATATCTCTGGTTGTGTTGGGTATTAGCTATGATATACACATTCTTTGCTCTGTGACTTCACCATTCTTTAGGAATTATATCTTGGTATCGTTTACTCTTTCATAAAATTTGGATGGAAATTTTGTTTCAACCATTTAATGAAAGTGTCTTTTTATTGGGATATCATTCCTTCAGTCTTTCAATCTGCAATTACTTAGTGTTGGTTTGGATTTGGTTGAGCTATTGTTTATTCTTATTTTGCCACTCTAAAGATTTTGGGTTTGTCTGATTTTATGATAATGTGATGTGCATTGTTCTTAATTTTGGAGTTGTTGATGGTTGTTGCCCGTTGTTGCTTTGGTTGGTTCTTCGTTGTTTTTCCTTGATATCCTGTTGTAGGCATGGCAATCTATTAATGGTTCTTGTGGTTTCCATTGATTGGCATTTGTACCATGGTGTTGTTCACTGTTTTGATCATTGGTGTCGCAGAGGGTTGTTGCTCCTTGTGGCTTTGGTTAGTTGTCCGTTGCTTTTCCTTGGGATGTTATTGTTGCGGTTCCTTATGATGGCTGCTGCTGCTGGTTATGGCTTTGTTTAGTTGTTGCTTGCTTTGGGATGCTGTTGTCGAGGTTCATGATGGAGTTTTCCCTTGCTGGCTCTTCTGGTTCTTTGCTAGCTTTTGTGCCTTGGTTGTAGTTATATTTTTGCTCTTGGGTTCTTGAGTTGATTGGGGTTGGCTCCTTCTGTTTAAAGTCTGTCTGTATCTATCTTTTAGAGTTGTATTACTCTATCTATGTTTGTTTATACTTTATTTTATTTTAATAAAT
>JXCR01046002.1:4937-18358 GCA_002079205.1 Phalaenopsis hybrid cultivar | reverse complement strand
ACCGCTTAGACTGAAAGGAAAATTTTATAAGACGGTGGTGAGACCTGGAATGCTCTATGGCGTTGAATGCTGACCTTTAAAAGAGAAGCATAATAATAAGTTAAGTGTTGCTGAGATGAGAATGATTAGGTAGATGAGTGGCTTTACACTTAGATACATAATCCGAAATGAATATATCCATAATAGGGTTGGTGTAGCTCCTGCGAAGGACAAAATTAGAGAAAGTCGACTTAGATGGTTTGATCACATTAAACATCGATCATCTGATGATTCGATTAGAAGAGTAGATGATTTAGATTCGACTTGTGTTAAAAAAAACAGGGGTAGATCTAGGAAAACTTGGGCTTATTGTATAAAAAATGATCTTAACTTACTAGAACTTAATGAAAATATGCACTAAATAGAACGCAATGAAGAAAAAGGATTCATGTACGTAGTGGGATTAAGGCTTTGTTGTTGTTGTTGTAGAATTGATGATTCTAGAGTGACAACTAGAATCTTTATCAATTTGGTCTTAGTTCAGAACCTGAGTTCTTGGTTGGTCTTATAGAGAGGGTAACAATGGGTAAAATGGAAGTGAGAGGCTAGAAACTATTCAACACAACTATACAATCAGGAACTTAACTTTAGTTTAGCGAATTTTTTTTATGCACTCGGGAGAGAGTAAAGAATATATATGCTCCTATTTATCACAAAATCACATTTTAACCTTTAAACGTTCAATTCATTTGCTGCTTATGATCTCATTGTAAAGGGAAATGGGTTTTAATTATATAATAACTTTCGAAAATTTACCGTCTCTTTAGATTTGATTTTTATTTAATTTAGTTAACTTTAATTTTAGAGTAAATTAGTGAATTTAGGAAAATCAATCTTTTTAAATCTCTCAAACTAAGACCTAAGAGTAGTAGACTAGAATTATCCTAAGGGATTTCTAACATCGTTTTCCTGTGAGATCGATATTGGGGTTTTTAAAGAAAGCCCTATATAACTTGCATTAAACCCATATTGTGTGAAATATAAATCAATTTTAAATTCTATATCATATTCATTTTGCACACTAGTCGCCTAAAGAAACTGAATCAGGTTTTTTATTCAGGAGACTAAATAACTACATAGTTGTGGGTCGGGTCAGGGAGCTGAAGGCTTGTGAAATGCTTACAAGTTCTACTTTTAAGCTTAGCACGTTTGCTACTACATTGGCTTTTCCTGGCTTATACTCTAAGATATAATCGAATTCCGCCAAGTAATTCTGCCATCTTACATTCTGGGACTTAGCTTGTTCTTGGTCTGAAAGTAGCTGGTGGCAATATTATATGTTATAACCCTGAATTTGGAGTCAAGTCGGTAGTGCTCCATACTCTATGACAATATATGATAGTCGTCATCTCCTTTTCTTGTACTATATAGAGACGCCCCGTCTCATTAAGTTTTCGACTTTTATAGGCAATTGGGTGTTCGTCTTGCATGAGTACTCTGCCTATAGCAAAGTTAGAAGTATCAGTGTACACCTCATATAACTTAGTATGATTAGGAAGGCAAAGTACGAGCTCTTCATTGATTGCCTTCTTGAGGACTTCAAATGTTTCATGGCATATGCTATTCCATTCCAATGGCTTATTCTTCTTGAGTAGATCTGTCAACGGAACAGCTCTTGCATAATAACCCTTTATGAATCGTCGATAGTAGTTTATAAGCCCCATAAAGAATGTTAGCTCATGTACCTTAGTAGGATGCTCTCAATCTTGGATGACCTTGATCTTTCTTTCTTCCATCATAAGCTTTCCATCATTTATCTTATGTTTAAGCATATCACTTCTTGTTTGACAAATGAGCATTTTCTTTCTTGTTATATAGCTTATTTTCTCTAAAAACTTTGCATACTTCTTGGAGCTGTCACAGGTGATCTTAGAGTGTGTTGTTATAAACCACTATGTCATCCAAGTAAACAACAACAAGCTGATCTAAGTATGGTTGGAATAATTTGTTTACTAAATTGTAGAATGTAGCATGAGCATTAGTTAGCCCGAAAAGCATAACTAAAAATTCAAACAACTCATACCTAGTCACACAAGTGGTCTTCGGTTCATAACCTTCTGCTATCCTCACTTGGTAGTTGCCTGGCGGAGATGCAATTTTGAGAAGAACATTGTGCTCCCCAGTTGATCAAAAAGATCGGTGATGATAGGCATTGGGTATTTGTTATTTATGGTAATTTTATTTAAAGTCTTGTAGTCTATGCACGTGCACAAAGAACCACCTTTCTTTTTTTGAAATAAAACTGGGGCACCATATGGGGCTTTAGATGGTCTGACGAGTCATACCTCCAATAGCTCCTTCAATTTTTTCTGTTGCTCTACCAGCTCTCGAGGTGTCATGCGGTAAGCTCCCATTGCAGGTGGCTTGGTCCCTGGCTCCAGCTTGATCTGGTGATCGATCTCCCTTCTTGGTGGTAGTTTTTTTAGTAATTTTGGTGATGAAACATATTTAAACTCCTCGAGTACTGCCATGACTTCACTTGGCATGCCTTCTTGGGGTTTCAATTCTTCATCGGGGTCCTAGTTCTTGTTGTCGGTACTAAGCAAGCTTGGTTACCCTTTATGAGGCACATGTTATTGGCAAATGGTATTGTGAACACTTTCTCTTAATCCAAGATTTCTAGACCAAGGATTACCTTATAATCATCCATTGGAATGATGGAGAAATTCAGCATATCTGATCAATCTCCGACACAGGTCTTCACTCCTTTGGCCACTCCATGGATTGGCCTAGCCGTTGAGTTGACTGCTTTGATAGAGCCCTCTCATCCAATTGCCAGCAGACCCGTCCTCTTTGTTTCTTCAATAAAGGCAAAGTTGTGAGAAGCTCACGTATCTATCATTGCTTTAGTAGATGTCCCACCTTTAATCACCTCTACAAAGAGAAGTCCTTTTGTCGGGGTTTTTTGAGAGGAGTGCACCACGTTGAGCAATTACGTTGTTCCCACTTGTACTGTCATATCGCTTCTTTCTTCCTCTTCATGGCTTGCAAGAAGAGAGTTCAAAGCCTTCTTCTAAGGGCAATCCCTTGCCCAATGAGGTCCTCCACAAAGAAAACAGTTTTTTTGTGTGGTTTAGTTTTGTTGTTGCTAGACTTCACCTTGTCTTTTGCATTGCATGGGGTCGAATCGCGACGGGTCTCTTCCTTATGTTGGTCATTGTCTCCCCCACTTTTGACACAGTTGCTCTTATTTTCCTTTGCCTTTGTATGGTCAACCAAGCTTTGGTAACGATGATGGCAGAAACAAGATCTTGGCTCCACGCCTCCTAAGTTTAGTCTTCGCCCACTGTTGGAGTTCATCCATGAAGTTGAATAGAACATCCTTGTCAGATAAGTCAGGAATTTCAAAGAACTGAATAGTAAATTTCTTAATATATTCCCGAATCGATCACGTTTGCTTGAAACTTTGCAATCGGACTCTAGCCTCATCCTCCATGTTTTTGGGGTAAAATTGTCTAATTAGTTCTTTTGAAGTCATCAGAGGTGGATATGGTGCACATACCTTTCTCGATGTCTCCACGTCTTATTCTTCACTACAACATGACGATGTCTGAGAGAAAAAAAGTTGCAAATTGTATTTTTGTCTCTTCATCTGTAATCTCCATCACTCCAAAGTATTGGTCGAGTCGCCATAGGAAGTTACTTACTTCCTTTGTGTTGCCAGCTCTCCCAAAACTCTTAGATTTTGGTGCTTTGATGCGTTTGGCTTCGAAAGTATAATTGTTGGTGGATGTCACTATTGCCCTCATGCATATCAAAATGTCTCCACGCATCTCCTCAAAACGAGCATGTACGCCGCTTATCTCGTCTTCATGGGCTCTTAGTACCTCTTGGAGCTCCCACATCAAGTCCTCCCACATCTTAGTCATTTGGTCTTTTAAAGACTCTAGTTGAAGCATCATACATCTGATCTTTGAATGGATTGTGACGTCTTCCTCCTTAAGTTTATCAACATTTTGGCAAAGATTCTCTATTTGGGCCTCCACGCCATTCACCGCCTCATTCAGCCGAGCAAGGTGTGAATCAAAGCCGTGCATGATCTCCTTGGACCTCCCATGTGGTTTGGATGTAGCTAGATTTCATTGCTTCTGATGACATCACCCTTGTTGAGATTATTCCACATTAGTGACTTCAGAGTCCATTGCGTGCCCTCTGACGCTATTTGTCATGCATTTGAACAGAAACTCTGATACAAATCGTCACGGACTAACTTATCCCAAGTCATTCATGCATCATTAGTGCTCTTCCTTGACACTAAATCAACCTAACCATCATAACTCTTGGAGTTGTAACACACAACACTCTTGGAAGAAGAATAAAAAGTATTGGAGAAAGAAAACACTTTATTAAAAAAGAGTGATTATAACACTTGAATGCTTGAAACCTTGGATGGATCCAAATAAGGGAGAGGGACTCCTATTTATAGTCCCCTCCAAGTCTAAGGGAACATTCTAGATTATATTAGAATAGTCTAGTTTCTAGATAGTTCCACACCATTATTTTATATATATACATAGCCCTAGATCCTTCTATTTTATTCGTGAGTTCCATATATACATAGCCCTAGTTATATATATACATAGCCCTTGGATGAAGCAAATCTTTATGACAATTTACCTACTTTGGTAGTCTTAAGGAAGTTGAGGTTCCAACTTCTTTTAAAGAATAAATATATAATACCCAAAAAATTTAAAAAAAGAGAAGATTTACATACATAGCACTCAATTCCTATCTATTTACATATCTATCCCCTAAACATCAATTTTTACATCCATACTCACCTTAACTATGCATGAAAAAGGTTTTTTTCACCTTTTAAAAGTTAGAAGGGATGTATTTTTTATGTGATAATGAAATATTTCGGCAGTATTGACCTAAAAAACAAAGTTTACATGTTAGATATGTAAATATATAGAAATTAGGTGGTATGTGTGTACACCTCCCCCGTCGTCCCCATCACCGTCCCCACCTCCTGCAAGAGCTTTACTCTACAGTTAATTTTATTTATAAACAGACCATTACTTAGAAAAGAAACCAACAATTGGTTCGAAGGGAGAAGCAACTGCCATAAATCTGTAAATATAGCTGCATATAAACATAGCTAAGATTAAATTGATTTACATAGCTGCTTAGGTTTTGGATATGTAAATACATTCGAATTGAGTGGTTTGTACATGAATCTCCCATAATTAAATTGATTTACTTTTTCATCAAGAAGAGGCAGTGAATCTTGCAATTCATCTATCTTTTAATTTTCTCAAAAGGAAAAAAACTAAATTATTCCAATATAAAAAAAAATAGTATTTAAATACAGAAACATTATGTACCTTACGAAACATCATCACATATCCCTTCTGAACTGATCACAAGAACATCCATGGAACGAACCAGATCATCGCTTGAGAAGTTTGAATCAAATTTAATGGAATGCATCCGACAGCCAAATAGACAAGGATCAAAACATATCCATTTTCAAAAATAAAACCATGATTGCAGCTCATAGATCCCGTCCGTTTAACCTAAAACACCGAAATGAAATGGAGAAAAATAGAAGTTGAGAAAAGTCATTTTCAGACGTAAATGGCGGTAGTTTTCCATCACATCATCACATAAAAACCAAAACCCATTGAAATTAACAGAAAGAAAATTAGAAGAAAAACTATGGCTCCGGTAGAAGATGGAAGAAACATACCATGAACGAACCCGACAACGAGCCGTCCTCCGGTGCGATTGTATCGCTTGAGCTGTCTTCCCTGACGCGAAGCCAAAGCAACCAGCCCTCTCAAATCCTCTCTCTGGCGCTCACTCTTCGGATTCCCTGTTAAATGGTGCAAAGAGAAAACAAATTTGCCATGCAGTGCTTGATTTGACTCAGAATAGATCATTCTGGGCGTCCTAGGATCGGTCTGGTTGAAGTTTGCTGAAAGCAGACCTCCGGATGAATGTTTATCAAACATTGAACATTTCTTACACCAAAAAAAAAAAAAATGTTCCTTTGAGATCAGCGCTGTCTCAATACTTACGCTAAATGATGAAAATTTGTTGATGTTTGTCAAATTTAAAGTGAAGAAGCCTAAAGAGAGTAGAGTTAGCCGGATATCAGTTGCAAGGTGCAATTGTTAGTGGTAGATTTGAAGAATGGTGAAGAATTAGGTGATATGTATGTAATATTAATTTTTTCTGTTAAATATTGTACATTAAAAAGGTGTCAACATTAATCTCGAAGACATTTGATTGCAAAGACAAAATAAGACATGTCGAATAATGACCCACCAATAAGAGCTTTGGAGGCCCATGTGTCTGATTGAAAACATCAAAACGAAAACAAATTAGGGCAATCAAGCGACTCGAACCAGAGCAATTCATTTGGCAACAAAGCACATGCAAGTCGAAGAAATTCCCCCCATGGAACTAAACAAGGAGAAAAACTAACCCCTTGTGTTTTATGATTCCCTCAAAAGTATTCAACAGACCCTCAAAACACTATCAAGAATTAGTGAGACAAGACTTAGACGCCCCATCAAGATCTTGTTGTCTATGGGCGACTATTTATTCAGTTACGATGATTTACCCTCAGTCTGATAGTCAGACTTTCTCTTGTTTACAAGACCTTAATAGAGATCGAGGGTTTGTAGCCAAACTCTACAATGCCATCAACACTACTAGTCGAATGAGGCAATCTCGACGAACATTTGAAAATAAAAGACAGCCAACTGACAACATCAAGTATAGCCAATCGGTAGTTATATTGAATCAAACAGACCAATACCTCTCTAGGTTAACCGACCGACAACGCCAACTAAAGGCTCGTCCGTCTACCCAACCTAGCTTTATAGTGATCAGGCTCTAGGCTCATATATGTAAAATACTTAGAACATATTACGTAGTACCCACTAAAGTAGGGGCACAACCATAATTTCATATGTTATACCCCCTTTATCTATAAATAAGAGATCATTCAATGAATAAAAGGGCTCCATAGTTTCAGTCAAAAAGGTCGGAAATGTGAACTACTTATTTGAAAATATTTTTCATCATTTTACATTTTTTTTTCATCATTTTACATATTTTTTTATATTTTTCCTTCTACTTTTATTTGTCCTACACTATTTCATGAGTGATTCGAGATACGACACCAACAAATTTTCATCATCCATCATGAATCTCGAGGCATGACACGAATCTCGATGCAACATTTCGAGCTAAAAACATTCAAACTTCAATTAAAAGTCATACAAAGCTCCAATTTTAGCAAACTTTTTGTTAAACTGATCAACTTGATGAGACAGACCTAATGATATCAAGATTACTCTAATCTGAGTCAAATGAATGTTAGATCAAGCGATTAAATCATTTTTGAAAGATTTCTGAACACATTTAAAAGATCAAACGAATGTCAAATTCAGCAAGTTCATCGTCAAATAGAGCGTCTCGACAAGACAAATCCAATGAGCCCAAGATTGCACAATTCTGACATCGTTAAGGCGCTCAAATGTCCATCAAACCTCATCTGATCGAGGGAATCTCTCCGGACCGTCAGATCAAAATGGTTCATATTCCTGCATTAATTGCACCCAGAACACTATAAATAGAGCACCAACCCTCACATGAAGGGGAGACTAAAAAAAGAGCTTGAGACTTTGAGAATGAGCTAAAGTCCAATATCATCCCTGTCATCGTCAATCGTCGGTGACCACCACCTATTGTTAGTGACCACCGCTGACCTCCGTCGATCACCATTGACATTCATCGACTGTCGCCGACCACTGTTAATCTCTGTTGACAACCGTCGACTTTAATCAATTGTCGCGACTAACATCAATCACCACTGACCTCTGTCCACCATCGCTGACTAAACGCCGTCAATCGACGTTGTACTTTGAAAAACTTAGTAACAATTTCCCGTCTGTGAGACAAATTATAGTAGATTTTTTATAACCGGGTCAGACCCCGTGATTTTTTCCCTTTACGGGTTTTTCACGTAAAAATTTCAGGTGTCATCACAGTTTGATTCTCTTTCATTTAAGTGTGCTAAATTCTGGTGCAACATCAAGATGATTATCAATTACTCAACCGCTACAAATTTTCTAGCACACATAAATTAGAATTCTACAAAAATGAAATTTAATATGAATTGGTTGGTATGAAAGGAAAATAATAATAATAAAAAAGGAATAATTAAGTACGAAGCACATGAAACATTACTGTTTACAAATCAATCAGAGGTATTTCGGCGATTTTTTAAACTATTAAATCGATGTATTTACCCGTGCTTGTGAGTTTGATAGAAGTGAAAAGTGATGGTTGGGCAAGACAGCCCAGTAGCGACGTATCATACGAGCAAAATGTATGGACGGGGCCAGGCCCTGCAAATTGCACCCGAATCTCTTTCGGTCTCATTCAACTGCAGCCAACCTGCAGGCACAGCTTCCAACACCGCCCCGTTCTTTAGCAGCAGGTTCCGATTATCCGATAGCTTCGAAGTGAAGTAGGAAGAGATGAAGGCAGTGGAAATCACATCAAGCTCCGGAAGGATGCCGCCGTCAACAACGCTGATGGATCTCAGAGTCTAGGCAAGCATCCGCCGACAAAAGGAGCCAACCCTTTCCCTGGCCTCGAATGCTCCGGCACCATTAGCGCCGTCGGAAACTTTGTCGACTGTTGGCAGGTCGGGGACTCGGTAAGGAGAAAAAACAAAGGTTTAATGAGATAGGGTTTTTCAAGCATTTGTGTTTCAGGATTGAAATTAATCCAAGTTTGAAATGATCTTTCTAGAGATGTTTAGATTCAAGTAAAGATGCAACATTATATTTATAAAAGTACAACCTTATAATTTTTTTATAAATCCTAATACTTAACTGCCAACAATGCTCAATAGTTGATCAAATTGAGCGGCACCTCTATCAAAATGCCTGAGATAAAAGTAATATGCTATTTTAAGTTAGATTAAGAGTAAAATTATATAAAGCAAGATTAAAAAAATATTAAGAATAGAATTAATGTTAAATATGTAAAGAAGTTAACTTTTTACACATACATGTTTTATGTTTCTAACAATTGTACTTTGTAGAGACTCTTCTTAAATTTTCCCTCAAATCATCATCTTTTCCCGCACCCAACTTATAATCACTTGCATCGCAGTTTGAGATAGATTGAAACTCAAATCATGAACATGATATCGTCCAGTGAAATTATGCACTATTAAACAAGCCAAGATATTTCTTGATCGCCAAAATGAAGTTGCCATATTTGAGTTGGCATTTGAAATCTTCATTTCATATACATGGATTTCTCTCAACTATGTTATATAACTGGGCATCACAAGTATTGTACGAGTCTTATGCCACTGCTCTTTATATTTTTTTTGCTAGACTGCTAGGAATCACTTTCAATGCGTGTGGTGGGAAGGGGAATAGCTTCTTCATCTACACTGCACCAAATTGTGACCCACAGGCTTATGAACTAATTGAAGCAATATCCATGAAAATTTCTCAAAACCTCAAAAGCATGCTGATTTTGGAATCTACTAAATTGAAATATTGATAAAATAGTAATTTTTATTGATGAATAATAAAAAATTAATACACACAGAAAGAAACATACATACATTGTTATCCTCTTTCATTTTTGTTTGTAATCATCACCAACATCAACCTTCCAAAATTCTAGTGAAGATTCAAAGTTTATAGATTCTAATGTTTTCATGTTCAAGTGTATCAACTAGAATTGTCAATTCAATTAATAAGCAGGGTATGAACACCAATCCTATGGTTTGGATCCACTGAAAGATACAAATTTCAATAATCTCATAGCTGATTAGATTTGGTCATATTTATATAATGTCATGTTAATAAAAAAGGGTCAATGTGCAAAATTTAATAAAATTCATAAGAATTTATAAATCACAATATAACATCAATTAACAATAAAGAATGATCCACAATAATCATCATAAATGAGTATTTTGATGACATTAATGATACAACAATGAAAAAAACAATTACTAGGGAAGGGAGATGAATATAGAGGAAACTCACTGTTAAGAGAAGAAAATCAAATGATTTTATTTACTGAACAATGATGCACATTTATAGTCGCAAAGGTTGAATACAATATGTGGAAAATAAACATAATCAATGGAGAAGTATATACTATCAAAATACAATAAATATCCGTTAGTATTTCTTAATATGCTAACTTTCCCCCTCTAGGTGGCATATAAATATAACTATTAGCTTCAGTTTGTCTCATAAGTTAAAAAATAAAAATAAAAGAGGACAAAACTTTGGTGAAGATATTCACCATTGATTTTGAACTAGAGATATGGGTGATAATTATTTTTGAAAGCATAATATTCCATATAAATGACAAACAATCTCGAAATGTGTTTTTCTTTCATGAATCATAGGATTATTGACAATGTATGTGCTTGCACGATTGCCATAATATAGATCTATAGGCTTGATAACTAGAAGGCTGAATTCTTCTAACAGAGTCTGACCTTATCATTTTACATGTATAATGACTCAAGGCTTTGTATTTTGCTTTAAAACTAGATTTTCTATAGCAGTTTGCTTCTTACTATTCCAAGTTACCATATTACTTCCCACAAAAACATGATACTTAGAAGTTAACTTAAGGTCAATAANTTCCAATTTCTTCCAAACTTCTCCTGGAGATTTCAGATTCATCACGTGATACATAACCTCATCTGCTAGGCATAGTCGTATCGTTGCTGCTGCCCGCTGTTGCAATTCTTCCCAATCTTCATCCTCCATGGCATCTGGTTTTACTGTCCGCAAAGCCTTCAAGATTCCCTGTTGAGCCAACAGATCTTTCACCCTGGTTTGCCACAATCCGAAGTTACCAGTTCCATCGAACTTCACCACCTCGAATTTCGCACCAGAAAATGCCATCTGAAAATTATTCCTGCAACAAAACATTCTGCAAAAAATTTCTCTGCAAAAATCTTTATTTACTTTTTTTTTTTGAAAAAAAAGAGTAAAGAAATTTTTTTTTTTTTTGTGAGAAGAAAAAAAAAATATTCCTTCAATTAAGCCGAAAAACAATTTCCTAACAGCAAAGGAAATTAAACTTCCCTGTCAAAGAATATTCCTTGAATATTCTTGATGGAAACTTCCCTGTAATAGTGGATTTTTCCCTCATAAGCGGGCGAAATATTTGCGTACATAAGATGTACGCAGCGCTGCATACATCAGGGGTTATTCAAGGGGTACAATGAGATTATATCTGGGTTATACCCCCTTGTAACCTCCGGTATAACCCGAATATAACTCCTCTGTACCCCCAGAATAACCTTTAATGTACGCAGCGCTGCGAACATCTTATGTACGCAAATATTTCTCCATAAGCGGAGCCAAATAATCCTTATTCCTCCGTTCCTTTCCGTTTCTGGATCCCGCCTGTTCCGCCTCCAGCAAGGCTTCCGGGCTGCCGGCTTCCTTCGTCTCTCGCCTCTGCCTATCACGATCCCTTTGCGATTCTGCCTCCCGCGATTCCTTCTCCCGAGCCGTGTTCTCCCAAGCCGGACAACTCCCGAGCAGCCTCTGACAGAGATCGCTGAGTTCACGTGATCCGCTTCCCACAGATCTCCACGCGATCCGCTACCCTGCGATCGAGAGTCCTGCCGCGAACTCCCTCTCCTTCGACAGAGATTGCAGAGTCTGAGAACCTTCTTCTGATTAGTAAAATCTCGCCACCAAATTTCTTCTTGCGTCGATAAAAATTTTCTTCCTCTCGAACCTCGCTCTGATACCACTTGTTGAGAAAATAAGGGCGAAAAAAAACAGTAATCGACACAAATCCAGAAGAACACAGAGATTTAACGAGGTTCGGCAAAGATGCCTACGTCCTCGGGAGCAGAGCGGCGAGTTCCTTTCAATATTCAGAAAAGAGTTACAGAATAGAGGATTCCTCTAAAAGAGGTTACAGAATAGAGGATTCCTCCTGGGGTTACTAACAGGCCTATTTATAACCCCATAGTAAACCTAGGCACAATATGTAATTACAACATTACCCCTGTACCAAACCGCGGGGCTTTGCCCCCGCACCCCAACTCACGTAACTTCCCAATTTGGACAGATTCTTCGCCTATTTATAACCCAAAAGAGGTTACAGAATAGAGGATTCCTCCTGGGGTTACTAACAGGCCTATTTATAACCCCATAGTAAACCTAGGCACAATATGTAATTACAACATTACCCCTGTACCAAACCGCGGGGCTTTGCCCCCGCACCCCAACTCACGTAACTTCCCAATTTGGACAGATTCTTCAATATGTAATTACAACATTACCCCTGTACCAAAACGGGGCTTGCCCCCGCACCCCAACCCACGTAACTTCCCAATTTGGACAGATTCTTCCGCTCCGCTCCGCTTCGATCCAGCGTCTGTCCCAATATGGTATATGAGCCATACCATAACAGAAACATATTCAATATTAGTGAATGTTTCAAAATTTAAGTATATAGTTTGAGCATGCAACAAACTTTTTAATGAGCCCTCTTAATGTATCTAATAGTGTCATGACTCAACTTAATAGCTTAGCAATAACTAAGTTAGGAATTGCGGTCTAACAATATTAATATTTTATTTACTTACCACAAATTTTCACAGCTTTCAATTTATAAAGATCCACTAAGGTTTCACAGAATACATTAAATGAAAATTTAAATCATCCAGAAACAATAACATAATATTGAAGTAATACATCTCAAACCAACACACAACGTACAATATAATATCTATCAGTATTAGTTCTCCTTCTGTAAACTAAATCTTTCATGTCAGACTTAAAAATCTATAGTTTTTTTTGGAAAAAAATACTTAAATTAAATAGTAAATTTTTAATCACTTAATGAACGAGTATAATCTTATTATGCATTAAATTAATATCTGAATGTTATGAATGAATGTCCAAAAGAAAATTAATCAATTAATTAATTGAATTGTTAGCTTTCAATTTAAATTAATCTTTCATATTTCAATTTAAGTATTTACCTTTTTAATATTTTTCTTACTTTTAAGAAGTCATATCAGGAATGTTGTTATACCCAAATGCATACTAAAAAAATTATATTCATAGGTATCATCAAAATTTTAAGTTGAATAAAAGGATTTGAATGAGAATGCATTGAAAGTAGCAGACGTGGAGGTAAGATTATGTGATTATGTTTTTAGTTATATAAATTAGTTTAATTAAAATTTATTAATTAATGTTCCATGTTTAGTTACTTATAGATAGGGCTGTCAATTTGGCTCGTTGTTCGTGAACAGCTCGTGTTCGGCTCGTTAAGCAGCTCGTGTTCGGCTCGTTTGTTAAGCCTAACGAGCCGAACACGAACAAATTTTTAAGCTCGAA
>JXCR01045992.1:0-13779 GCA_002079205.1 Phalaenopsis hybrid cultivar | reverse complement strand
AAAAAAAAAGATCAAGGAAGCAAATCATAGACCTGCAGTAGTAACGACAGTGACAGAACTGATGATAGTTTGACAAATCAAAGCTTCTATGTTGATGAGCTTTCCTTACTGGATACAATAATTTAATGTCGCTCTCTCATTGGTCACTTCACTGAGATAATTTGTTGGTAGCAGACGAGCAGAAATAAAATAGTGTCAAGCCTTTGAAGGTGCACATAACTTTGAAGCTGGGAAGTTGACTCTCCTCTCAATAGTGATCTTCCAAAATCCTCTCCCATTAGTTAAGTAAGAAATAATCTCGTCTAACTCCGCTTCAGTCGGACTATAATTTGCATAAAAACATAACGTATCAGGTGGTAGTTGATAAAATAAGTTGTTACCTATGGTGAAAAAGGTACCAACTTTTCTCAAACCATGACTTTATTGTCTTCAGCCTCAGGGAGGTTTGCATAGAACTCCCTAACAACAGAAATAACCGCCACAATAGAGATACAACAAAATCATTCCCATTGTCGGTGAACGATCAAATGCTCTACGTCTCCACATGGATTCCTCAAACACAACTCCTAAATCAGTTTTTGTGATTACAACGCATCACTGTACCGATCTTGAGCCTTTGAACTAACAAATTTACTCAAATCGAAAGAGCTCTTTCCTTTGCTCCTCTTCATTCTTGGTGTCATTCTAANAACTAACAAATTTACTCAAATCGAAAGGGCTCTTTCCTTTGCTCCTCTTCATTCTTGGTGTCATTCTACAAAATTTATAAATTACAAAAATAACTTCAAAAATCAAGTCTAAATTACTAAACTAAACTTCCAATAGATAATCTACACTTCCTATACAGTTTTCATAGATTTGTTCTTCTCATTTTTCACCATGAATAGTGAATTTTCAAATTTCTACAAATGTGCTCNTCAAGTCTAAATTACTAAACTAAACTTCCAATAGATAATCTACACTTCCTATACAGTTTTCATAGATTTGTTTTTCTCATTTTTCACCATGAATAGTGAATTTTCAAATTTCTACAAATGTGCTGAAAATACATAGTGAAAATCTAAAATTTTTGCATAAAAGTAAAGCTCTTATCTCAAGAAACTTGGACCTAGCAAATTTCAGTCAATTCCACCAAGAAATCCTCACTTTAGATGTGCCCTAGCATTCTAAAATCACAATTTTGAGAGGTTGAAGGTGACAGAAGGCATAAAAATGGTGATTTTTGGGCCAAAATTTCACTTTTAACCGTTCGCAAACAGACGCTTAAGCGCGGGTAAGTGGGGCTCAGGCGTCTGTCTCTCGGGTTGGCTCGTGCATAAGCGCGAGATGTGGTGCTTAGGCACCAATGCACGATTTTTAAAACTTTCAAATTAAAGTAAAATACACTATTTTCCTAAGTAAACCACCCCTAAATAGGNTGGTGATTTTTGGGCCAAAATTTCACTTTTAACCGTTCGCAAACAGACGCTTAAGCGCGGGTAAGTGGGGCTTAGGCATCTGTCTCTCGGGTTGGCTCGTGCATAAGCGCGAGATGTGGTGCTTAGGCGCCAATGCACGATTTTTAAAATTTTCAAATTAAAGTAAAATACACTATTTTCTTAAGTAAACCACCTCTAAATAGGCTCATAACACTTAAATGACTATTTTCAACTTCCTATAACTCCCCTCTCTCTCAAAATTCTCCATAATAACTATTTCAATTTGAAGCTTAAAATATCACAAATTTTTACACAAATAAACTTAAAATAATTTACAAGCAAGTACAAATACCTTTAAACACTTAATTCTCTTTCCAAATTGTCTTGGATGAGAAAACTTTTCTAAATACAAATACACAACAATCATTTCACAATTAAACACATATAAGAAGTCATAAATACTAAAAACAAGACTTAAACACTAAACCACTTCAAAAGAACAACTTCTACTTTATGAACATCACCTTATCCTAACACAAATTCTAACACTCAACTTAATTCCATTCTTCATTAGAAGGAACAAATTCCTGTCTTTCATTAGTTTCTCCAAGAATATAGAGTTGATAAAACGGACGGCCGTGACAAGCTCTGATACTATCTTCTTCAATCCACTTCTACTTTATGAACATCGTCTTATTCGATTCCTCTATATAACTTGTGTGGCTAAATTGAATCTTCAATTGCCATCCAATATGCTCTAGATGTGCATGCAACTCAAGTACTTTGGTCTCCAATAAAGCCATAGTATTCTCAATTTTATTGATCTTCTCTGATATCCCTTCAATACTAGTAGCTAAGAAACCATTATACATCTCTTGTGCACTTTGAGTGATGAACCTCTTCCTCATGGTTTCTTGCTTCTTCTTCAAATCCTTCTCCCATGAAGACATTTTCTCTAAATCTCACTTTCTCTTAAACTTTTAGGGTTAGAAATGATATGGAGTGAAATTCCTTCACAAAACCCTTCATTTATAGGCCTAAATCCTTCCAATAACTCCTAGAAACGTTTAGAAACTGCCTTAGCATGTTTTTTACAAACTAATTGGCAGTTAAACCTTCTAGAATATTAATTTCAAACGTGTGTTTAAACTTCCGCGCATAAGCACCAGTGCACATTTTTGCACTAGTCAAATTAACATTCAAATTCTCATTCTAATGTTTCTTGGTCACAAAATAAAGTCTTAAAATCTTTACTAACACATAATAGTTTCAAAAATACTACCCAAATTTTCTTAATCTCACACAAACCAACAATCAAAATAAAAACTCTCTGATAACTATAGGTTGGCTCCATCAAAGCGCTTGGTTTTATGTCGTCAGCCTGACGTAACCAGTGCTTATTCTGGTTGACCCAACATCATTCCATCATTAAGTTTATGCCGATCCCCTAAAAAATAAAGTTTCAGTTTATGCCCATTAACTTTAAATATTTTCTCAAACTTAGGATCTTTAATATCCATAGCTCCATAAAGATAAACTTTTATCACAACAATTGGGCCCATCCACCTGAAATTTTGTTTGCCTGGAAATAATCTTAACTATGCATTATATAGCAAAACTTATTGCCCTGGCTGAAAATTTTTAGTAAGAATCCTTCGATCATGCCACATCTACATCTTTTCTTTATAAATCTTGACACTCTCATAAGATTCATTCCTTATCTCTTCAAGCTCATTTAATTGTAATAACCTTTTCTCGCCAGCTTCTTTCAAATTATAATTGAACTCTTTAATCGCCCAATATGCTTTATGCTCAAGTTCAAGTGGTAAGTGATAAGCTTTCCCAAATATTAGCCAATGTGGGGATATTTCTATAGGAGTTCTATTTGCAATCATATAAGCTCACAAAGCATAGTCAAGTTTGAATGACCAATCCATTTTTGTTGGATTCACAAATTTTTCCATAATTCTTTTAATTTCTAGATTGGATAATTCAGCCAAACCACTTAGCTGAGGATGATAAGCAGTAGAAATCCTATAATTTATATAATATTTCTATGATAACTTCTCCATTATGACATTTATGAAATGACTTCACCCATCCGTAATGATAACTCTCGGCATTGCAAATCTACAAAATATGTTCGTTTTTAAAAATTTTGCAACACATTGAGCATCACATCAAGCTAAAGAAACAGCTTCTATCCATTTGGATACATAGTCCACTGCTAATAGAATATATAAATTTTTGAAAGATGGTATAAATGGTCCCATGAAATCTAATCCCCGAACATCAAATATTTCAACTTCTAGCATATAATTGAGGGGCATCTCATTTCCTCTAGAAATATTGCTTATTCGTTGATATCTATCACAAGTTTTGATATAAGCATTAACATCTCTAAAAATTGTAGTCCAATAGAATCCTGATTGTAAACTTTTGTATGTCATTTTATCAACACCAAAATGTCTCCCAAAATCAGAATTATGATAGTTTTAGATAATTTCCTAAGTTTCTTTTAATGGTTCACATCTTCAAATAATTAGATCCTTTCCTTGTTTATTTAAAAAATAAGTCATCCCAAAAATAAGTCTTAATTTCAAAAATAAATTTCCTCTTTTGTTGTTATGTCATTTCATAGGGTATAATATTACTAACAATAAAGTTTACATTGTCGGCATAGCACAGAACACACCACTCATTAATAGTGAACAATTTTTCATCTTGAAAATGTCCACTAATTTCTTTTTCAATACAGAGTGGTTTTTCTAACTCAAGCTTGGACAAATGATGAGCAATTTAAATTTTAGTCCCCTTTTGATCTACTATTTCAAAATCAAATTCTTACAAAAGAAGAATCAATATTATAAGTTAAGGTTTATAATCCTTCTTTTTTATTAAATACTTAATAGTTGAATGATCTGTATGCACTACACAATGAGATCCAAATGAAATATGATCTAAATTTAGCAAAAGCATATACTATTGCTAATAACTCTTTTTTAGTTATTGTACAATTAATTTGATTTTCATTAAGAGTTTTACTAGCATAGTAAATTACTTTAAAAATTTTATCATATCTTTGTCCTAAAACAACTCCTATAGCATAATCATTAGCATCACACATCAATTCAAAAGGTTTTGCCCAGCTTGGTGAAACTATAATTGGTGCAGCATATAATTCTTCTTTTAACAAATTAAAAGATTTTAGACATTCCTTATCAAAATTGAAAATTGCATCTTTCTCCAATAAATGACATAAAAGCTTAGAAATCTTTGTAAAGTCTTTTATATATCTCCTGTAGAATCCAACATGTCCTAAGAAAACTCCTAATTTCCCTTACATTCATTGGATAACGTAAATTAGCGATTACTTGAATTTTAGCAGAATCTACTTCCATACCAATTTCTGATATTTGATGACCTAATACAATTCCTCCTGCTACCATAAATTGACATTTTTCCAAATTAAGGACTAAATTTGTTTCATCACAGAGCTTAAGAAATTTAGATAAATGTTCTAAACATGAGTCAAATGAAGTTCTAAATACTGAAAAATCATCCATGAATACTTCAATCCCTTTTTCAATTAAATCACAAAAAGTTGTCATCATACATCTTTGAAATGTAACAGGGGAATTACATAAACCAAAGGGCATCCTTCTATAAGCAAAAGTACCATAAGGGCTGGTAAAAGTTATTTTCTCTTGATCCTTAAGAGATATTTGTATTTGGTGATAACCAGTATATCCATTGTGAAAACAAAAGTATTTATGCTCAGGTAGTCTATTCAGCATTTGATCTAGAAAGGGTAATGGAAAATGATCTTTCCTAGTGACAAGGTTTAATTTTCTATAATCAATGCATATTCGCCAGCCTATAACTTGTCTAGTAGGTATTAATTCATTATGTTCATTCACAGTTACATTTACTCCTTTTTTAGGAACGTAGTGAATTTGACTAAACCAATGCACAATCTAAAATAGGGTAGATAATTCTAGCATCTAATCACTTTAAAATTTCTATCTTAACAACTTCTTTTATAATAGGATTCAGCCTCCTTGAAGATTAGCCCAGGGTTTGCAGTTCTCTTCCATATGACTTCTATGCATACAAATTGAAGGACTGATTCCTTTAGTATCAGCAATTGTCCATCCAAAGGCTTTATTAAAATTTTTGAAAATTTTCTTCAACCTTTCTTCTTCTTCTATCGTTAATTTTTAGAAAATTATAACTGGTAAAGTAGAGGAATTTCCTAAAAAGGCATATTTTAAATGTTAAGGAAGTAACTTCAACTCAAGTTCTGGAGGTTTTTCAATTGATGGACAAGATGCTTTATCTTTGTCTATCGTGTCCAAAATTTCAAAACTTTCGCGAACATAGTTTGAATCTTCCTTAAAAAGTTCTTCACATCGATCTAATTCCTCTTCTTGCTTGTGTTCCAAATCTTTTTCTTCAGTCTTCATAAGTAGTTTTGAAATGACATTCACTTAGATATCTTATAACATCCATTCTATAACATGCATCATCTTTACCTTTTGTAGGATATTTCATTGATCTTGAAATACTGAAAGTAACAGTTTGATCATTGACGCATATTGTTAATTCCCCTTTCCGCACATCTATCATTACTCTTCCTGTGGCTAGGAAAAATCTCCCTAAAATNTCTTTACCTTTTGTAGGATATTTCATTGATCTTGAAATACTGAAAGTAACAGTTTGATTATTGACGCGTATTGTTAATTCCCCTTTCTGCACATCTATCATTACTCTTCCTGTGGCTAGGAAAAATCTCCCTAAAATGATAGGTATCTCCTTGGCATTTGATTCAGTGTTATTAGNCTCTTTATCTTCCTCCATATCTAGCACAATGAAATCAACAGGAAAGATAAATTGATCCACTTTCACTAGGAACTCTTCCATAACTCCTTTAAAGTATGTTATCGAACGATCTGCTAACTGCAGAGTTATAGTAGTAGGGCTTATTTCTCAAAATCCAAATCTTTTGAATATTGATAATTGCATAAGGTTAATGCTTGTACCTAAATCACATTAAGCTTTCCTATAAATCTGTCTCCTATTGCACATGAAATTGTAAAGCTACCAGGATCTTTAAGTATTTCAGGAAGCTTTTCCTGAATTATAGCATTGCACTCCTCAGTAAGTGCAACAGTCTCATTATCTTCAAACTTCCTTTTCTTGTTGGGAATATCCTTCTTAAACATTACATAGCTTGGCATTTTTTCTAAGGCTTCATCAAACGAAATATTAATTGTAAGCTACTTAAATATTTCCATAAATTTTGAAATTGCTTATCCAAGTTCTGCTGATGAAGTCTCTGAGGAAATGGTGGTGGTGGTTTTTCCAAATCAATTTTTAGCGGAGGAATGGCTCTCTGAGGAAATGTAGTTGGTGGTTTTTCTAAATCAATTTTTGGCAGAGAAATAGGTCTTTCAGAATCTTTTGGAGCGTCCTCTTTTGATTCTTCAATTTCTTCTCTCTCTACTTCAATTTCTTTTTAAACCCTACCTTCAAACTCTCTTTCGCTTCTAAGTTGAATGGCTTTCACTTGCTCTTTAGCCTGGTCTTTTGGATTTGATTCAGTATTATTAAGAAGTGTTCCTTGGCATTTGTTACTTAATGATCTGGCTATTTGCCCAAGTTGATTCTCAGTATTTCTAAATGTAGCTCCTTGACTTTGTAATTAATTTCTCATTTGTAACACAACTTCTTCTATAGAAAACTTCTTCTCCTTAAATTATGTATTACTGTTGGAACCTGGAGGATAAGTAGATCTATAATTATTATTCCCTTCATTGTTCCAGTTTCCCAATGAGTTTACTTAGTTGTTCCCCCATTGCTGATTATTACCACCCAAATTGTTATTCCCGTTAAAGTTGGGATGATTTTTCCAACCTCAGTTATAATAATTTGAATATGGGTTATTATGCTTGTTATTTATTTCATTCAAACTTTCTAATGATGCTTGAGAATGTACCATTTGGCTTAATGAATTCTCTTCAACCATGGAAATTGGTTGAGGAAAATTCATTCCAAATTGGTCTAACTTCCTTGAAATTGCAGTAATTTGATTTGCTAACATAGTAATTGCATGAGTTTCATGAATATTGGCTACTTTCTAAGGATTCACCCTCTCAGAAGGCCATTAAAAATTATTGGTAGCCATTTCTTCAATTAAATTATTAGCGTCATGAAATGGTTTTGACATCAATGAGCCACCAATAACGACATCGATCATTTATTTGACGGATCCAACTAATCCATTATAAAAAGTTTCAATTATTAACCAATCTGGAATGGCATGGTGTGGGCACTTTCTTAAGAGTTCTTTAAATCTTCCCATGCTTCATAAATATATTCCCCTTCAAACTAATTAAAAGATGTAATATCATTTCTAAGCTTTGTTTTTTTTTTATGGTGGAAAATATTTAACAAAGAATTTTTGTGCTAAATCAGCCCAAGTTTTGAGAGATCCAGGCTCTAATGAATTCAACCACATCTTAGCTTTATTCCATAGTAAGAAAGGAAATAACCTAAATCTTATGACATCATCTGATACACCATCGTATTTAAATGTAGCGCACAATTCTAAAAAATTGGCAAGATGTAAATTTGGATCTTCAGTTGGTGATCCCCCAAACTGATTATTTGGTACTATTTGGATAATAGTAGGTTTAACCTCAAATGAATTAGCTACTACAGTAGGTTTTTGAATAGTACAATGAAGTTCATCTATAGTAGGGTTGACATAATCTCTTAAAAGTCTAAATTCTTGATGAATTTCAGCATTTTGATCATTTTGGTTTGCCATTTCTAAAATTTTTTTTTGGATTTTTCAAGATTTTTAATTTTTTTTGGTTTTTCTAATTTATTCTAACAGTTTTCTCTAATTCAGAATCGTAGGGTACTAGTCCTTCAGAACCTGAACTACGTATACACTAACATAAAATAAAATAAAACCAAACACACAAAATAAAATACAATAATTTAAAGTTTGAATAAGACTTTCTAAAAATAGAAATTTGCTTTTAAATCAATAGATTCTTTACAATATTCACTTCACTTCCCCGACAATGGCACAAAAAACTTGAACCCCGATAACTGCTTATATGCAACAATGTAACAATAATTTCGATAATATTTTTCACTTATATTTCCTTATTTCGCAACAAAACCAAAAACATGATCCTGAAGAAAAATAAGAATTTAACTTTAAATTTATACATATGAGGATATTAAGCAAGTAAACGTATCATTATCAAGTAATATAGAACTTTTTGATTAAGACCTGAATATCGAACCCATAGGGAAGATATGCAATATGCACATTTTGGAAAATTTTCTATTTTTAAAAAGATAATTATTTAAACTAAAGAAGTTTTTTTAGTAAAGAAAGTTAAAATATTTTTACTAATATTAATATTTTAAAAAAAGCATTACAAACTTAAAAAGATAACTTGAGTTTTTGTAGAAGAAAAGCAGTAAATATGAAAACATCTTTCTCCTTATAATGAATCAATAATAAGTATAGGAATTCTGTAGTGGAAGTATGCATATTGTAATGTGCCAAATAGGAGCAATAATATTCCTTACCCTTACTAAAGATGCTATAAAGAATATTGGCTTATTTAAAGTTTGAATAGTTCTGAAGACCGCTTAGGAAGGGAAGATACTAGCTCTCACTCTAGAGTTCCCTCAATTCCCTCCACCTGTGGGCTAACATCTCGTATCAAAACCTAAAACAATAAATCAAGTTAGGAGCTTTAACCTATCACTTTAAAGTCCTCTAACTCTACACCCTTCAATGAATATTTTCCTATTTATTTTTACTCAACCATATGAACTAAATTGTCATTCATACAACCTCATGTGATTCTTTCCAATTGTTGACTAAGAAATAACAACCGGGTTCTTACATGTTCTCACATCAAATTTTAATATCGGGATTGCCCAAATCACGATGTAAATGAAGTACATAGATTTAAATCATCACAACCTCTTCCAACATTAAAGATCAATACTCTCCAAACTTCCATCCACACCTAATTACTTATCATGTAATAAAGAAAGATAAAGAAAATTACTCAAAATTTAAGGAGAAAAAAAACCACACTTTAGTTTAAAAGTAGAAATCATTGTCAAACCAACAAGTCTCAATTAAAATCAAAAGTAATCTAAAATAAAAAATAAAAACTTATCTCAAGTCCTCCACTAAACTCTTGATATTCCTTTGAATCTCTTCTTTTACAACACTTTCAATATAAAACTTAAAAAAAAAAAGAATAAATATGTGGTGCCTGAAAATCTCTCCATCTAACTCCCTAATTTTTGAACTTTTAAAACTCTCCTAGTACTTTTAGGACCTCTTTCAGTCCCCATCCTCCTTCCTTTATAATTCTCTAAAAGGTGCCTTGGTATCTCTTCAAAATATGTCTTGATTCAGTATATTTCCCCATGAGATGCATCCTTTTGCAAAAAATTTCGTCCGTGGTGGTTGTAACAACCTATTAAGCCAATAGGTGCCTCAAAAAACTCTTCAAAATTTACAAAAACCAAATTTACTCTTCCAATAACCACCAGTAGCGCTTAAGCGCGAGGCCTCTTGTGACTTTTGCACATATTTCACCTATTTGCTCCAAGTTTGATCCTTTTTCACTCCTTTAAGCATTTTTCACCTTTTTACCTATACCTGAAAGAAAAACATAAAAATACCTTCCATTAAAGCCCAATATCTCAAAAATAGGCATAAAAAAGTGTCTAAAAACAATATATTTTAAGTATATCAAAATTTCATTCTCATGAATTTTGAGAAGTCTTTTTTATCCTTCTCCCTATAATGAGATATAGTTTTATGATGAATTAACTTTTTTGTGTAAGTTTTTAAATGTCAATAAATTGTGATGATTCAAACTTTGATCTTCATTTACTTTTCAATCTGCCCATTGAAATGTTGTAATTTATTAAGAAACATAATTTCCTAAATCGCTATGCTTTCTATAATGTAAAAGTCACATTCTCCCTATAATGTAAAAGTCACATTCAATTTATTGAGTAGAAAAATAATCTATAATTTATTGAGAAGTCTTTTTTATCCTTCTCCCTATAATGTAAAAGTCACATTCAATTTCATGGGTGAGAATGTAGTCCATGAGGTTGGGTGCAAATAAATAGAGAAATATATTTTAAAGGGTGCAGAATTGAAGATTTTAGGGTGACAGAATAAAATTCTGAATTTAGGGACCAAACTTTGGATTTGTCAATGTTTTTTATGCACTCTCAGAGAGTAAAGAATAAGATTGCTCCTATTTGGCACATCAAAATTATATATATATTTTTAAACTATTTTAATTACTTCATAACCCATAAACTCATTGTAAAGAGGAAGGATGCTTTCTTAAATTTTAACACTTCGTTACAAAACATTATTTATTTTTGTTAAATTTATTTTTGAAGTTTAGGATATAGCTTAGTTAACTTAGTTCTTTTAGTTGCATTAAAATTAGTGTACATTAAATTTCCTTTAGATTTGTCTTTCTTAAGTTTTTGTATTTTAAATATTGTGTTTTACATTCTAATCATAAGAATTTCCAACTCCATGTAGGATCGACACTTAGGACTCCATTAGAGCCCTTTATTATTTGAGTGATACGTACACTTACTTAATTATTAATGTTTGGTATCTTAAAGATTTTAAAATATGAAACTATTTATACTAAGGTGATTTTTATTATGATTGATCTACATACTTTCTATTTGTGTTGTCGTGGGTGTGTTGTAGTATTCAAAGATATTTACAACACATACACAAAAATCGGGCATCAAGTTTTTGGTGCTGTTGTCGGAGAGTAATGGTAAATTACTTTATAATATAGAAGTCTTTCAATTTATATGAATAGAACTTTAATGGAAGATAACTATAAACCTATGGCTGATCCTCCAAAAAAGTTAAATCCAATCATGAAAGAAATGGTAAAGAAAGAAATTTTTAAGTGGTTAGATGCTAGAATTATTTATCCTATATCTGATAGTGCTTTGGTTAGTTATATTCATTGTGTTCCTAAAAAAGGTGGAGTGGTCGTAGAAGTGAATGGAAATAATGAATTAATTCAAATAATAAAATTCATTGGATGGTGAATTTGTATTTACTATAGAAAATTAAATACCGCCACTAGGAAGGATCACTTTCTCTTACCTTTCATGGACAAAATTTTGGATAGACTAGCTGGACATCAATATTTTTTGCTTTTTGAATGGATATTATGGTTACCATCATAAACCTATCACTATAAAGGATAAAGAAAAGACTACATTTACAAGTCCTTATGAGACTTTTGCTTTTAGAAAATTGCCTTTTGGTTTATATAATGCACCTAAAATTTTCCAAAGGTGTATGATGTCTATTTTATGTGACCTAATTGAAAAAGAAATATAAGTTTTTATTGATAATTTCTTAATTTTGGAACCGCTTCTGACTCGTGTTTAGATGATTTAGTAAAGATTTTAAAATACTGTGAAGAAATAAATTTAGTTCTCAATTGAGGAAAATGTCTATTTTTTGTCACAGAAGGGATTGTATTGAGACATAAAATTTCTAAAAATGGCATGGAAGTTGATGAAGCAAGAGTTCAAGTTAATGATGAATTATAACCTTCTAATTCAATAACAACATTAAGAAATTTTGTAGGACATGCTGGATTTTATAAGAGGTATATTAAAGACCTTTCTAGAATTACTAAGNTGAAGAAATAAATTTAGTTCTCAATTGAGGAAAATGTCTATTTTTTGTCACAGAAGGGATTGTATTGAGACACAAAATTTCTAAAAATGGCATGGAAGTTGATGAAGCAAGAGTTCAAATTAATGATGAATTATAACCTTCTAATTCAATAACAACATTAAGAAATTTTATAGGACATGCTGGATTTTATAAGAGGTATATTAAAGACCTTTCTAGAATTACTAATCCTCTATGCCATCTTTTAGAAAAAGATATTAATTTAGATGTTATTGAAGATTATCTTAAAGCCTTTAATTTATTAAAGGAAAAATTAATTACTGCACCTATCATTGTATCACCTGATTGAGAAAAAGAATTTGAATAAATGTGTGATGCAAGTGATTACGCTATTGGAGTTATTTTAGAACAAAAATATGATACAAATTTAAAATTTATATTTTATGCTTGCAAAAATCTTAATGAAGATCAAACTAATTACACAACAACTGAAAAAGAGCTGTTGGCAACAATATATAATTTTGATAAATTTGGATCATATTTACTTGTAACTAAAAGCATTGTGCATACTGATCATTCAGCTATTAAATAACTTTTGTTAAAGAAGGATGTGAAACCACGATTAATCAAATGGGTCATACTTTTGCAAGAATTTGATTTTCGGATAGTGGAAAGGAATGGTGCTGATAATCAAATTGTTGATCGTTTGACAAGGCTTGAAATTGAAAATGACAAGAACATTAATGATGACATAAATGAAAATTTACCTAATGAACAACTTTATGCTATTGCTGGTGGCATACACCATAGTATGAAAATATACTTAACTATATAATTAATAATATTCTACCATACGGACTAACAATCCACCAAAAAAAATATGTATGATGCAAGATTTTACTTTTAGGATGACCCCTATTTATAAAAAATATGTTGAGGTTCAATCATTCCAAGATGTGTACTAATTAATGAAACCCTAGAAATTATACAAAAATTTCATAAATATGAATTTAGGGGACAGTTTGGAATTGATAAGACTGTATTTAAAATTTTACACTCAAGATTTTATTGGCCTACATATTTTGTTAATAGTTATGCGAAAACATTTGATCGATGTCAGAGAATAGACAATATTTCTAAAGAGATAAAATGCCCCTAAATTTTACTTTAGAAGTTGAAATTTTTTATGTGTGGGGTTTAGATTTTATTGGACCATTTGTACCTCCTTCAGGAAAGATTTATATCTTATTAGTCCTGGACAATGTGTCTAAATGGATTAAAGCAATAGCTTTGCCTTTTTGAGATACTCTAAGCGTTGCAAATTTTTTAAGAAAAAATATTTTTACTAGATTTGGAATGCCAAGAGTGATCATTCCTGATGGGGGAAGTCATTTTAAGAATTTGAGAATTGACACATTACTTAAAAAATATGGAATTAAACATAAGATAGCCACAACTTATCACCATCAGACCAGCGAATAAGTAGAAGCAGCGAATTATGAAATTAAAAGATTTTTGGAGAACAACGTAAATCCTATTAAAACTGATTGATCTGATAGACTTGATTCAGCATTATGGGCTTATAGTACTGCTTGCAAAACTCGT
>JXCR01045973.1:4700-21392 GCA_002079205.1 Phalaenopsis hybrid cultivar | reverse complement strand
TATATATATATATATATGTATATATCTATATGTATGTATGTATGTATGTATGCATGTATATATATACTCAATAAATGAACAGGAAGAGATAATGGAAGAGGAACGACTAATTGTAAATATACTGGAGTTATCAATGGGAGACTCAATGACGTTATAATGAAATATTTTCATTAATTTTGGCTTATTATTTGAAGTTTGAAAACTATATTGATGTAGGACTTTTGTTTATCAATGGTTAGGTGGTTTATTCATTGATTTTAAACTTAGTTTTGGATTTATATGCACTTTTGGCTGATGGGCTTGGGATCTTTTGCTGGTCTGATTGTTGTTTTCTGGTTAGATTCATTCTAAACGGAATGTGTTGGTTGNCCGATCTTATATATATATATATATATATCTCGACGATGAATTCCAGAGATATACGATGATTCAGCCAAGCTAAAATATTTTTTTTTCCTATCATTAGGTTGGAATCATCTTGATTTAAATTCAGGTAAGTTCTGAGCTTTTCTTCTCTATTCTCCTTTACTTTGGTGGTTTGTGAAACTCAATAGAATATTTTTTGCTATTGATTCACTTTCTATTGGATGGTGGAAGCTTTTAAGTCATTTAGTTGTTGGAATATGTAAATATTGAAGTTACTTCTAAACATTTTTGTTTATTGTTGAATAGTGGAAGGTTGGAAGCTTTTAAGGTATTATGTTTGTTATTGGATGGTTGAATTATCCCCAATTACTTCTAAAGAGAAAGCAGGTGCAGGCTGCAGCTGTATTGTTTAGTATTATTTGTCTCTAACACATGTTTTTTTATTGGGTATTACGCTTCTATCATTTTTTACTTGAAAAGTTTACTTGCATACCACTCTGTTTCCATTAGTTGCTTTATATTACTCAGATTTCTGCCACTCTGATTTCTGCTACTCTGCGATCATTAACTTATGCACAAATACATACCATCTAAGCTCTGGTAACCATTATAATGCTCAGTCAAATGGCTTTGGGATATACTGTATAAACAACAAACTCATCTTAATTTCTAGCAGGTAGAAACAAAAAGCTCTGATATTAACTTAATTTTGAATTTACATGCACTTCTTGGTCGTTGGGCTTGGGATCTTTTGTTGGACTGGTTGTTTGCTCGTTGGATTCATTGGAATTTGGAAACGACATGTGCGTTTCTCTTTTGCTAGTTTGGAATGATATATATATATATATACATATACATATATATATATATATATGATGAATTCTGGAGATGCATGATGATTCAACCAAGTTAGAAAATATTTTTTTTCTATCTTTAGGATGGAATCATCATGATTTAAATTCACGCAAGTTTTAAGCTCTTCTCTCTTCTCCTTTTCTTTGGTGGTTTTATGGATTCTTTTTGCTATTGATATGTTGTATTGTTAAGTATGACTGCTCTGTGACATGCTTTTTGTTAACTATTACTCTTTTGCAAATTTTTATTTGGAAAATTTACATACTACCACTTAATTTTTTTAAATTGTTTTCTGCTACTCTGCTTCTCTGATTCCTGCTACTCTGTGATGATTAACTTATATACTAATACATACCATCTAAGCTCTAGTAACCATTATCATGAATCATGATTATTTATTATCACTTATGCCTGTTGTTGAATGATCATTTGAGGTATTATGTTCGTTGTTGAATGAACTTGATTCATGGTCATTCAAATGGCTTATATGAATGATCATTTAAGGTATTATGTTTGTTGTTGAATGATCATTTAAGGTATTATGCTTTGTGATATATTGTAGAAACCACAAGCTCATCTTAATTCTTAACAGGTGGAAATAACAAGCTCTGTTTTGAACAAATATTTCTTTTATCCTTCTTTTTTTTTTTTTGCTATAATGCAGGTGCAAGTGCAGCCATACAAATAATTTTTGGATCAATGAACTATCCATTGTATAAGAAGAGAAAAAATTGACTATTTTTGGTATTTTATTTTTTTTTTCTTTGATGATGTAAATGCAGTATAATGTGTAATAAACCGATGTGCTGTAATTATTATAATTTTCCTTTTTTTTTTGTGAGATGTTATATTTTGAATGTGNGATCTATATATATATTAATTTTTGAATAGAGCTATAAAAACAATTCTATGATTATGACAAGTGATTAGAAATTTATATTTTTTTTTCCTTTATTTCAAAAATTAAGAATTATCAATTTTAACGATGTAATGCAATTTTATGAATATTTGTTCACTTGCTTTGATGATGTAAATGTATTATTTCTCTGAAATTTTTAAAAGTAATAAAATTTGGGTTCTAAAAGTTTTATTTAAGTGAATGCTTTTTGATGCAAAATTTAAAATATTTAATTAATTTAAAAATTGTATACTTAAATTAAATTTCTATTCATATTGAGCCCAATTCGAGCTTAATATGAGTCGAACACAAATAGTGCTATTTTTAAACTAGTCGAACACGAGCCGGACCTTGGGTCGCTAAGCTCGATTGGTTCACACCCCTACATACAAGATCATTCAAAAAAATTATTAGGATCTTAGTTGAGCTCAGTCCATATTTAAAGACTATTTTGTTTGATTTTAAGTTTGAGAGAAGTCGACTAACCATTTAGATGCATGTAAGGGGAGTTGAAAGACGCAAAAAGAGGTTTTAATAGAAAAAAAGTGAATCATGCATGATTGTTTAGAGTTTATTTGGCCTCAAAGTACGGTGCAACACTGTAGTTTTTTTTGTTTGGAAAAATTACATTTTGCTTGCATTCTAAAAAAACTACTGTTAATAACTACGTTTTCCCACCATACCAAACTATCTGGGTGGCTATTACAAAGCTACGGTCTGATTTTAAAAAAAAAGGATAATTTTTGTAATAGCCGCTGCATCTTTTTTAACAACAATTTCTTTTTCAATAGCTTCCCGACTGCTTTTTCAAATAGTTATTCCTGGCTCAGACACCGACTGCTTTTTCAAATAGTTATTCCTGGCTCAGACAGACTCTTAGGCTCCGTTTGAAGAAGCTTTGCTATAATCATTCTTAAGTGGAGCTTTATTCTAATTAAGACGACCAATACTTATGTTTTTGGGCTAATGTGGGGAATACATATGGGCTAATGTGGGGAATACATATTGAGCTGAATGATAAAATTCCATAGAAGTATGCAAAAATAAAATTGGTGTATTTAGTTTTGTAACAGATGAGTTGGACTAGCTGTCCATTAGATGAGAACCTTGAACGAGTTTTAGAATGAGAGTGGGTATTCTAAATAAGTTTTTCTATTAGCATGTAAAAAATTTCTTGAGTTTCTTAGATGGGCTCAGTGGCTGAGTGTTGTCCTATCCATTACTTGGTGATACTTAACTTTAAGCAAGTACTAAGTTGGTTCATACTTATCAACTTGATAAATTTGATTCAGACCTGCATGACTACATGATTAATCCGATAAAGACAAATATGAGTTTTTTTTTAAAATTTTTTTATTCTTTTATCACTTTTGAGAAGCTATGAGAAGCGTGAGAATGAATCAATAAACTCAATTGAGCCTAGATTAACTAAGACATCACATATGTAGGATGCTAGAAGACATATTTGCCCTAAACTTATAAATATAATATTTAAATTTAATTTCAATGTTACTTATAACTTTTTATTCTCATAGGATAAAGAAATTTAAACATAATTTAGCTTTATTTTGCTGAAAGATTAAAATTAAGCTTTGAAGCGGCAAAGGTTTGCAAAGTTTTAATAGTCGCAAGGAAATCTACATAATTTGAATCATATTTATTGAAGAAGGTGGAAATTAAATCCCTAGCAGTAGAAGGTGTCCATGAATAGGCTCTTCCACCAAATGAAAGGATTGTTACATGAACTTCAATGCTAATTGAAGTTTTTATAAGAGAATTGTTAAAGAGATGGTGATTATAGCATAACAATGAAGGTTGTTGTAATAAGGAGAGGTACTCTAGTGGTGAAAAGTAAGGATTTTATAGGGACTATTTGAATAACAAAAGAAAGTATTAAAACACCTCCAAAGTAAGGCATGTGTAACCTTATTTAATCATATGTCATATTAAAGTTGAATTCATTTTTTATAATATATAGACTAACATTTGTCAAATTTAAATGCCAACCTTTAACTTGTTCGCCAACTTCCTATAATTAGTGGAGTAATGTCTCCAACGATTAAATGCAATTTTAATAGAAGATCAAAATATGTTCTCCATTGTCTCTTAGATGGGGGAGGAATAAGTCAGGAATGTTGAGCATTTAGTTGTTAGAAAAGTACTTTATAAGCTTTTGACAAAGTTAATGTTTTCATAAGGAGATTGTTATTACAACAAAACTTCTAATGAATAAGACTACAATTACCATAGCAACTCGCCATGCTTATCACATTATCTATAATGGAACAAATCAAGACTCTACTTTAAGAGCCGCAACTTTTAGCCTGATCTCCCTCACTAATGTTGTTTTGGAGATACAATTTCATATTATCATTTTTGTTTTGGTTTACTTGATGTTATATCACTAAATAAAATTAAACTCAAGTCCTAACATTTCAAGATTCATGCATGCTATAATTTTATCCAATCTCATCTTTCCTTAGATTTCCACTTAGATATCATTCACGATTATTTGCTATTTTTAATTTATATTATAAATTTTAAAAAAATCATATGATATCAATGAAGAAATGTGACCCAACCCGCACTTAAGCGTATTTTTAATCTCCTTAATTATGCCAGAAAATATATCTCAATTTATATCTAGCGGCTAGTGTGAACACTTGCAATGATTTATGAATTATATAATATATTTTCACACTATGGGTACTACGAGAATATACATATCGTTTCAAATAATAGAGGATTTTCTTTAAAACCCCCAGTATCGATCCCACGAGGAATACGATAACTCTTAAAATCAACTTACAGAAATTCTATTTAAATTGCAATTTAAAAAGATAAAAGATTAAAATGATATGCTTACTAAAAATTACTACTAAAAGAGCTTAAAAAGAGAGTAACAACTAAATGTAATAGCTTAACAAAATATAACAACTTGTTTGGATATTATGGAAAACATTTCCCCTTGCAAAGAGATTTTAATCTATGTAGGATTCAAATGATTTAATACAAAATTGAGGTATTGTAACAAATAGAAGCATACCTTATTCTTTACCCACTCTCAGTGCTTGCAAGGAACATTAGCTAACTTAAGGCTAACTTAAGGCTGATTCCTTAAGATCTCGACTCCACATCAGTGCTATTTAGCCTCTCACCACTAGACGCCCCTAACCTATGTCATCATAATGACCAAATCCCAGTGTCAAGGTACTAAACAGTATGCCAAACTGATATAAATCTAGTTTGTCACTCTAGATCTAACCAATTCTACGCTCATCAAAACTTATCTCTCTATTTATTTGCACTCCCCTAAGGTGATCGCAATGAAAATGCCTAAAATGAAGTGTGATATCCACTAGTTGGGTGAAATCATAGCTCTCCCAAGTCATTATGTTTCTCAACGGATTTTAACCTCACAAGTGTTCAGTTTACAAAGTAAATGAAGATTCGATGAAAATACCATCATAATTTTTAAAAGTAAAAAAGAAATATTTAGATCATTCTCATACCACAATATTAAGTCCGATATGCAAGAAGAAAGAAAGGGAACTACTCAGGATTCATATAGATTAAACAAAAACAAAACATTTACATTGAAATCCAAGTCTTACAATAAAAACTCAAACACAAATACAAAGTACCTTATGTCTTCTCCCAAAGCAAACTTCTAGAGTTTCCTATAAGCAATCTCCAAACTTCTTCTCACTAAAATACACTCACACTTACACTTGAAAAAAAATATGAAAAACCTAACTCACTGTTACAGCTCAATTGAAGTTTTGAGACTCCAAAATGTCTCTATATTCAGCAAAATTCTTCTCAATAAATAGAAAATAGAAAATAACCAAGGGTTGCTTCAAACCCCTCAAAATTCAGCCAAATTTGATGTATCTTCTAGAAAGGTAGTTACTGAGGCTATAACATTAGTATGGGGCACTATGACGCCCTTCACGCTTGACGGTGGTGCTATGACGCCAAGGGGTGGCAAAAATCATCATTTTTCGTCCATTTTTTCTTCATTTTTTCTAAATATTCATTCAATGTACCTAAAACTAAAAATATGCAAAATACATTCCTTTAAAGTGTAATATCATCAAAATTATAAGACTTATAAAATATGCACTAAAAACATGTTATTTTGAGGTAGATCAATTCCCCCAAACTTAAAAATGAGGTAGCAAATGTTACTTATCCTCAAATAACTTCTTATACTATATATAAAATTTATAACATAAGGTAGCAAATTTAACTTAAAGAATTCTATAATTCATGCTTTATAAATGCTACTTTAAGAAAAATTTTTAACGACTCAGGTTAAAAACTAAAGTACAAAAACATTTAGCAGTAAAGTTTAAAAATTTTGATCTTCTATTTATTTAAAAAATAATTGCAATTACCTATACTTAAGATACTTAGAAGAAATATCAAAAAAGAAATGCACGAGAACTTTATTAGTAAAGGTGCTAATACTTCTAAGTCTAAGTTAGAAATATAACTACGTTTCTTTCCTTAAGTTGATTCAAGTAGAGTCTATTTTTTACTAGGCATCTCCTCAGACTCTCCTCACTTTTTTTTTCTTTTTTTTGCTTTTTTTTTTCTTTTTAAGATCATTTTCAATCTTTTCTTTTTATCATTTTTCTTATGTCATGTGAGGATTACTATATCTGGATAGCCTTTAATGATTTTAAAATCCATTATCCTCCTCTTAAAGTTAAGAACATCTCACATTTCTTTACCTTAACAATTTTATATTAGCTATAAAATTTTTAATAATGTCTCAATTCCTTCTTTCTATGTATAAATCTAAGATCCTTAATATTTCAAAAAATACAGTATTTTTTACTTTAAATAGGAAAAGCATAACTCCAAACCCTTCATACTAAGCATCTTAATTGTAGAACTAACCTTTATTATTAAAAGCATTTACTGAGGTTTTCTACAACTTTCATAAAAACAAAAACATAGTTTTCTAAAGTTAACTCTACATTCCATAGGTTATGTTAGAAAAAATTTTGAAAAATACAATTCTTGAGGATGTCGGCACTATTTTTTGTTTGGGGGAGTTGCCCGTAAGAAGTTGTCGGTCACCGGAATCAAAATCCCGTCGCCCGCTTCAAAAGGACATTTTAATGTTTAGAAAAATATACAATCAAATTGATCCCATATTTTTCATAGTTTAAATGAAAGAGCGCTATACCTCAAATCTTGTATCTATCTCGAAGGATAAACATAAGACTTGAAGATGAGGCTCAATCAAATAAACTGAAAAATATATGGTGTCCATTTGGTCTGTGAAACTGTTTTATTTGCTAAAAATTTCCCCTATTTAATATGAAGAATTAAATAGGGTTTAATTAAGCTGAGTTCGGATAAGCTTCATATAAGAGCAAGCCCTTATAGTTAATTATATCTTAGATAACCGAAATCACCTAAGAATACTCTCGATAAAAATCAGGAAATATTATCTTCAAGGAGGTCAAAGGATAGGACTTTTCAACAAAATTGGACAAAGATGTGTGAAATGGGATTGGCTCAAATTTGAAGCATTTTGTTGTAGAGTACAAAGGAGGAAGAACTAGGGGATGTCAGGATCCAGAGGAGAACCTCGGTGACTTCCCAGTCTATTCTATGGTTGGGCTTCAATTTTGAGGAGAAGTTATTTAAGTGTTTCATCATGTAAATTTTATTTGTTAGGGCTTAAATTCGTGTGAGACGATCACACAAATAGCCTGGAAGATGTGAGGATTTAGTTCATGACGAACGACAACCTTGAAATCCTAAGCGATTTAGGGCTTATATTATACAGCAGAGCTGTACAAAGGCCTAAAGATGAGTTGAGAATTTATGTTGCATAAGCAGACAACCTCGAAGTCCTATGGCTTTGTTGTTTAATTCTAAATAAGGAAATTGGTTTAGCTGGTGAAGACAGATTTTGCTGTTGAAGATGGTCGTGCTGCCCACCATGTTAGCTCCAAGCTCCTTACCGTGACGAGTATAAGTTTTCTAGGGTGTCAAATTATGATGTCAAATCAAGTGGCCCTATGGTTGTAGTTCTTTAAATTTTATGAATGATGTTAAAGTTGATTAGAGCGACACCAGTTAGGATCTCAATGTTCCCTCGTTCCGGTACCACTATTTTCTATTGGATTCACTTAGTCCAAATAAATTTACTAAACTCANTCACTTAGTCCAAATGAATTTACTAAACTCAACTTAATGAGTTCCATAATTTCATTTAGACCGTGGGAAGCCTCGTTAGCAACCGTAGGTTACCTCCTCCAAAGGATTCCCGATCATTCAATAGAGACGTCTTAACTTAATTGTAGTTGTTGTTTTTGTGCTGAGTTGTTTTATATTTTGAATGTTGTGGCGATGAATTTTATCTTGGTTGATTTTAGTTTTAATTTTGGTTTTGATTTTGTGGCTATCATAACAGTTTTAGTTTTTATGCATTGTGACATCGTTGTTTAGCATGCAATTTTGTGTTAACATCAAAAGAAAGACGATGCTGTAAACTATAAAAGTGTACCTGGCGAGTCTTATCGTTCCACCACCTAAAACTCAAAATGCATGTTAGGGCATTTTATGTGAAGCAGGAAAGTAAGGTTTTTGTGACCTACCTAAACCCTAGGTCATATTTTGGTGGGTCCCTATTAATTTGATTAAGGATGATTTTTTTTGTTAAGCAAAACATATTAAGTTTAGTAGTCCTCCGAGGTATCCAGCGGGTCTGGAGGAAGAAGCAGGTCCATGCTTCCCTCTCACCGCCTGGTGAAAAGTCTCGAGCTCATCTAAACTTATTATGTTGCTTAATAAATCCACCTTATAAAAATACTCTTAATGCTTAGTGAACATTGGTGTTTCAATTATCCCTATCAGTAGGGTAATTATCATTTGTGATTTACTTTGCAAATTATGTGAGTGAAAATCTTTGAAGAGGCAAGTTAGTGCTTTTAAAGACATTTAGCCAACTTTTTATTTTAGGCTTGTAGTGTTTTAGAGATGTTCAATTTTAATTATGTTCACTTTTATAATCCTCATTTAATCATATTTGATTTAGCCTATGTCACTACTAAGCCCTTAAGATTTCGGTGGATGTCTTAGTTATATATTTTGGAAGAGATTAAAATTTTAAGTGATGATGATTCATTTTTAAGACTTTTGAAAATCATTTGAACCTCAAATAGAGGTATTAAATTAGTGAGTTATTAACTTCCAAAGTCATACCCCTAAGTTTAGGATCATTTATTTGACCAGACTTCCAAATTTTAATAATTTTAAGAAAATTACAAATTTATCCTTTAATTAACAAAAGTGAGATTGGTTTCTATCAATTAATCCCCCTTTTGGTTTCAATCATCCAAATGAGTTAGTTAAAATCAGATGTTACCATTTTCCCTTCTTGAAGTAAGCATAAATATTAATTAAGACCAAATTTCCAAAATTTACACTTTTGCCCCTACGGCTCTATCACTTCATAATTTGTCAAATTTAATTCAAATGACTTTAGAATTTTCATCCCACCTCAATCATGGGTCAATTAAGACATAAAAGGAGAAAATGTGATTTTTCAAAATTTAATTTAATTTACGCATTTATTTTAACACAAAAATAAGATTTTTCAAAGAAAATTCTATAACTTAACAAAGGAAAAAACCTAATCCCTTAAAATTTTTACTTGAGGTATACTTAGGCCAGAGAATAATTTGGAAGAAATTTCATGATTTATTGAATTATATTTTAATTTTAAGAATTATTTTACGTTTTAGAGTATTTATTAATTATAAAATATATTAAGAGTTGAAAATTAATTTTTATGTTTTTGAAAAATCTCCCTGAGGTAAAAAAAACCTAGAGAAAAAAATTTTACATTTTTTTTAATTTTTATTTGATTTATTGAAATTATTTTGGTGAAAATCCATTTTTATCCTTTAAAAATTTTTTTAAGCTTTAAAATTCAATATCTTCACTTAGAAAATAAAAAAAATATTCTAATTGTTCCTAAGTGCTTATGAAATAATTTAGAACATTTCTATGAATTTTATTATTTTTGTGTTTTTTAATATTTTTTAATTATTTAAATAATAAAGATATGCTTGAAAATGGAATTTTTTATTTTAATCGCCATTTTGTTTTTAAAAAATCTCTTTGATCACAGAGAACTTCAAAAAATAATTTTCATAATTATTTAAGTTATATTTTGATTATTAAAATCCTTTTAGTGTCAAAAATCTCATTTAACTTAGAAAATCAATTTGAGTTATCAAATGAGTTCAAAATGTTTTGAAACTTTTATGGAGAGTTTTCTGAACTTTGAGTCATTGTAGAGATTAAAATCCAAGTCATTTAAATGTTTGTGTTGCCCAAAATTAATTTTCTTTGTGTTTTAGGGTTGGTGGAAATTAGGTGCATTCTTAATGACAACCCATTAAATATTTTTCAAAGGTTTCTCTAGTTATAATAAACCTTCCGAAATTTTCTTGAAATTTTTTAAGCAACATGCTAATTATTATAATTAATTTATGCAAATAATAGACATAAACTTGAAAATTATGGATCTCTATCTAGAGATCTCCTCTAACTTTGGAAAAATCACAGAATGTTTCCTAAAATAGAGACAACAACATGCTAAAATTTCAAGTGATGATAAAATGTCTACATGCATGGAGATTCAAAAGACTCAAAATAGTATTTAATTAATTAAAAATAAAACATGTATCAAATAAACTTCAAATTATTTCCACATTGTTCTCCTCTGTTCACCGAGCAATAATTTTTTTTTATTTTATTTTTGTGATTTTTCTACACCAAGATATGAATTTTTAAAGTTTGAGGACATTTTCTGATTTATTTAATTCCTTATTTATCTATTTAAACTAGCGGCACCATGTCAACGTATGGTGGCTCCGAAGCTCCACGCGGCATGCTTCTATTTGACGCTACCATCGACCTCAGCGGTGACTAGGCTTGCGGTTCACGTAATGAAGCACTGTCCGACTTGATCTCATCCGTTGATGAGATAGACGTGCGATCAGACTACTCTCCGTCATCGTCCCCAATAGCCTAGCCCGAGAACCGTCCATCTTCAAGGCTTGATATCTCCCTCATTTCTGATCCAAATTGAATGAATTTTTTTTTAAATGCTTGTCTAGACTAGAGGAACATATCTATACGCTTAAGATGCCATGAAATTAAGCCTAAGCAAATGGAGAATCAAAATAGGCTCGGGAAGAGGAGGAGATCAATACCTTTGCTTTGAGAAGGGAAGCTTCAATTAGAGGTTCTCGACACATTTGTTGGGGTCCAAAGAGGCTAGGGATTGAGCCTCATGCTGTGGTGAAAGACCTCGATATGAATTTGACCAAGCTCAATTTTAGGTGTTGGTCTAAAGCTATGTTAGGGTCTCTATGGAAGAGGTATTTGATGGGGCTTCTCCTTCTTTCACTGTGGTGAAGGTGTGGGTAAGTTTAATTTAAGTTTGGTGGACTGTGGAGGTGTATTGAGCTCTGTTGTGGTTTTAGACAGAAGTTTGAGCTCAAAATTGAGCTTCCATCGTGGGAATCAGTGGAGGAAAGTGGTTGGCTTGAGCTGAGGAGGTCTCAAAGAGTCTTTATGAGTAATTTGGGGGGTTCTCTTAGAGAAAATTTCAAATCTCATTTCATGGCTATGGAGGGGAGCATTTTATAAAAATGGCTTAAGGGTGGTTGTCATGGCCAATTAGGGGGGGTGCAATGTGGTGCTTAGGTGGAGAGCAGAGAGGCTCTAACATTTGATTTGGATGAGGTGGCCTCTAGGTTTGAAATTGGTTTGATTTGGAGGAGGTGGCTCACTTTTTTGGTGTTTTCTGACCACTAGGCCGGCCAGCCAGGACAGGGGAAATGGCTGGGTGGTCAGGTGAGCCAGGGGAATATGTCACAACAATTAAATGAGTTGAGGTTTAGTTTTGGCAAAAAAAATCAAAGACTTAATCAAATATGGAATCAAAATCCCTTGATTTGGGGGACCTTTGGTCCATGGCTTAGCTTAGGTGATTTTATGGGGTTTAGCTTGGTTACTATGGTCCAACTAATGGCTGTGGAGTCATTAATTTGGTGACTTTGAGGTGGTTAGGCTAATTTTATTGCATGGGTCCAATGTGGGTTCAAATGACCAAAACTTGAGTTTGGGCTAGGCTAGCCATGTCAATTGACCCAATTGATTAATTTATTTGATGTAGATGATTGTAATGAAGAATTTTGGTGAAGGATTGAAAGGATTTTGAGTTCAATTGGGGGGTCAATTTGGAGGATTTTGGAGAGTTGGTCATTTTGGGCATGATGGGCTAGACTTGGGTCTAGATTGTGCTATCCTTGGGTTAAGTTCAAATTGATTATTGAGAATGGTCAATAGGAATGTCATGAAGAGTGTTCAACATAAATTGGGTGCCAATTTTAGGGTTAAGGCAATAAATTTGGTGAAATTTGGAGGCATAGCCAATTTGGGGCTTTTGGCCTTAAGTCAAAATTGAGTGTAATTGAGGCTTCACCAAGGTTAATTTAAGGTTACGTTTGATGTTTAAAAATGTTATAAAGAGTTTTCAACATGAATTGTGGCAAATTGAGTGGGCTACAAGTTTAATTGGGTGAGATTAAGTCATGTGACCAAAATTGGGGTTTTTTATTTAGATCAAAATTGGGCTCAAAGCATTAGCCAATTGAGCTTGAATTTAGTTTAGATTGGTCATATGAAAGGTGAATTTGAGTTTAGGATTGAAATTGTGGGAAATTTGGACCAATTTGATGGACATTTGAGGTGGATTTGGGGAGATTGGACATTTAAAGGCAATTTTGGGGGTTTTGGTCAAAATGGTCAAAATGGTCAAATCAGGTCATGTGGTAGTTGAGAAAAGTGAAATTGGAAGTATTTGGAGTATTTTAGAAATATTTAGGATTTTTTTGGAATTTTTAGAATTTTGGGTTAAGGAGGGGCATTTTGGTAATTTGACAATTTTTTTTTGGAGATTTTGGGTAATTTGGATGTTTTCAAAAGGTTTGAAATGATTTTTGAATAAATTTGGCTATTTTGGGTGAATTTGGGAATTTTGGCCAAATTTAGGGTTTAAAGGGTATTTAGGTAATTTGGGGGTTTAGGGACAAAATGCTAAGTTGGGCATTTTTGGTAGAGTTGGGGTGCCAACCTTCTTAAATAAGTCATGGACCAATGAAAACACCATTTGGGCTCTCTATGTACTGATCTTGGATAAACCTTAGCCTAGGGCCAGTGGGTTTAGGGGACCATCTATATGAGTATCCCAAAAGATTAAGGGATCAAAGTCAAGAAATTTTGGGTTTGCATTTGTGAGTGATTATGAGTGAGGTGATTGCTGGTGAGTGTCTTAGCTCTAGACCAACACCCGGGGTCAACCCTAAGATCAAACAGTCCAATAGGAACTCTTCTTGAACTTTCTCATAGTGACCCCACCTACTAAGTGCTAGAGGTTATGATCAATATGTAGAACTTCAAGTTGAGTAAAGAGGAGTTTAAAATTTCTATTGGTGAGTGTTCCTTTTCTAGTTTTCTAGGAATAGTCAACAAAAAAGTCCTATGGCTAGACCCTAGGCTACTAAAAAGGAAGAACTAGACCTCAACCAAAAGTGAGGTCAATAGAGGACAAAATAAAGTTTATTTTTTGTAAAAAATTTCTCCCCTGCCGCAAACTTAAAATTTTAAACTAATTTAAAGCAAAAAAATTCATGAAGAATGAGAATCTTTTTTAAAAATTTTAAAACAGGGAAACTAATGCAGGTACAAGTAGAAAAGACAAGTACTGAGTTGTGATAAACATAAGATTAACATGCATAACCATAAAAACATAAAATAAACACTACTCTAGCCTTTAAATTGGAGCAGAAGATAAGCAGTGGAACTAACAGTTTAACAAAAATAAAAACTAAATATAAGCACACTCCAACAAAAATACGACAAATCACAAACATAACAAAGTCCAAATATTCTTTCACATCAAAGAAAAGAAATAAAATACAAACTAAACATCAACATCTTCATCATAAGATTAACATGCATAACTATAAAAACATAAAATAAACACTACTCTAGCATTTGAATTGGAGCAGAAATTAAGCAGTGGAACTAACAATTAACAAAAACAAAAACAAAAACTAAATACAAGCACACTCCAACACAAATACAACAAATCACGAACATAACAAAGTCCAAATATTCTTTCACATCAAAGAAAAGAAAGAAAGAAAAATTAAACATCAACATCTTCATCATCTTCAACATCATCATCACCATCATTATCATCATCATCACCCAGATCTATGTCCTAATCCATCTTAGAAAGCCGATATGGTGTGAAAAAGTAGGAAATTTTACAGAATGGTTATCTCCCATGTATCTCCTTATAACATCATTAAGCAAAATCATAGTTAACCTTCCTCGTAATAATATCATCACTATAATACAAATGAGATTCAAGCTCTTAACTTGATTATGTAGATTTATGATATCTCTTTGTTGAATCATCATTTGTTCCATAAGAGAATGCAAAGAAACAAACTCAGAAGCAGATGGTCTAGAAGCAGGAGCAGGAACAGAAGTAGAAGGTATGTTAACTCCTGTACTATGTCTAGTCCCAAAATGTCTCTCCTATTTTTCCAAATTTGTTTTTCCAATAGGTTTATGAGATGGTAAAGTTTCTTTCCCAGTCTCATACTTCACTCCAAATCTAACACAAAAAGTAGTAATAAGAGAAGGGTAGTTCAAACCTCCTCTAGTTCCTCCTCTTGAGAAAACAAGCATGCTAGTATAAATGTGGGAGCCAATGTCAATAGGTTTCTTCATCTGAGTACAGTAATTTAAAGTGGCCATGGATTATCTCACTAAAATAGTTGGCAGACAATAATCTACTGATACACCTAAAATATATAGTCTTTATGTACACATTTTTATATCTATTTTTGAGATATTCTGCTTTAATGAAAGGTATTTGTGTGTTTTTCTTTCAGATACAATCAAATGTATGAAAAATAGTGCAAGGAGTGATAAAAGATAAAATTTGGAGCAAAAATAAAGAATGTGCAATAATGAACTGAGGCGCCTAAGTGCCCAGGATTGTCTCTTACGCTCTAGTTAAACAGAGAGAGCCACACCTAAGCGCCAGGTACCCCATGCATAAGTGTCATAAGTTGTTATTTGATGACTCATTGATATTGGATGAATTTTTTAATAGATGTTTGTAGCAACCCTTGGTAAAAATATGGGAAATGGTTAATGGACACGAAAATTCATTCAATTAGCTTTTGAAAGGAGGAAAATTCCAAAAGACTTATTGAATGGAGACACATTTTGAAGAGGCACCAAGGCACGTATTAGATTTTTATCACAGAAAACTTGGATCATCAAGGGAAGAGGCCAATTATCATCCATCCATCCAGAGTAACCACCATACGCTTGTTGGCATCATTTTTTTTATTTTTGATGTCATGTGTGTCCAGGACGTCGATACTACTTAAGGAGGGCGTCCATGTCGTTAACGATTCAAATACAGGCTAAAAATACATAAATTATCATTTTAGATCGTTTGCTGAAAAAGTGGTCTGAACGACCTCGAACGACGAAACATACCACGTGAGTGAGTCCAAAATGTCGATTCCGCTTAGGACAGACGCTCGTTGGACCACGGTTTCGCGTGCGGGCTAAAAATACGTGAATTTTTATTTTTGTCTCGATTGCTAAAATAGGTGGTCCAAACGACCCCATACGACGAAACGTACAGTGCGGTCGCGTCCGGAACGTCGAATTTACCTAGGGGAGAAGTTCATTTCACTGCAATGACGTATTCGACAAAAGATGCGGAGAGATAATATTAATAATAATAATAATAATATTATTATTATTAAAAAAAAAATTTTCTTTTTTAAAAAAGTTCTGTAACTCTCCTCCCTCTCTCCTCTCTCCTCTCTCCTCCCTCTCTCTCTCCCAAAAAAATAAACAAACGATTACACAAAAAAAAGAAAGAGTCAGCCCCTCTCTCTCTCTCCCGAAAAAAGTCTCCTCTATCCCTCCTCCGCCGAAACTGTCTCCTTCCTCCCGTTCGCGAACCCTAGAGGGAGAAGCGGCCGTCGAGCCGCCCTCGTCGCAGTCAAAACCCGCCGATCGGCGGTCCTCAGCGGCGTTCGTCGGCGTCCCTTTCTCTTCAGCGACAGATCTCACGCGAAAAACCTCCCGGATCGCTCCCTCCTCGTCGTCGGCCTCGCCGCCGAACTCACTAGCAGCACTCTCTCACATCGGCACTGCTCACCGGAGTTCCCTTTTGTTTTGTGAAAAAGGCATCCAAAATCCCTCCTTATCGTCGGTCTCCCCGCTAGCCTCGCCGCCGGCCCTGCTCGCCGGTAAACTTCCTACTGTCGCCGGTCTTCCCTCTTTTAACGTCTGCTTGTTGAGTCCATTCTTGCACGGCGGTGTCGATTTCAATCACTTCCTTTACTACCCAAAACTCTGAAAAATATATATATATATATATATATAAGCAAGGAAATCTCCAAAGTTTATTGCACTAGAGAAAA
>JXCR01045933.1:0-10193 GCA_002079205.1 Phalaenopsis hybrid cultivar | reverse complement strand
AAATTTAAAAGGGAGGATAAACCATAAGATATTTATTATTTTTTTAGCTTGTTATTTTGCGTATATTTTAACATAAAATCATGTATGTATACAACATCTTAAAAAATATAAATATATTTAGAATTTTAATTTATCTATTTGTTGTTGGCAATGACGTCTCATCAAAGGATACTAGTGGTGGTGTTCCCCGCTATGGTAGGTTTAGTGGTTGTAATGATGCGTTGATGACAAAAAAATATTTAATACGGACACAAAGGTATCAAAACTGTCTAATTCGAGTAAAATCGAGCTCATATCAAGTCATTAAACTACTTTTAAAAGCTTGCAATGCATGATTAGAAAGTGAAACTAATTTCAAATCTGAAAAACTTATAATCAATTCAAACATCTTTACGAGACAAATCAAACGAGCTCAAGATCGTTCAATTTTGACATCATTAAGATACTCAAATATTCACCAAATACCATCTAATTGAGGGAATCTCTCTGGGTCGTCAGATCGACATGGTGCAAATTACTTCCTTATTTATAACCCAGACACTATAAATGGAGCTCTATTCTTCTCTTGATATGGGACTTGAGACCAAGACATCGAGTCGGAAGAAAGCTAGAGCTAGGAGAAGTAGTTGAAGCTCAACATCCTACTTGCATCGAAAACCCAAGTATCGCTCTTCTACTCGTCGACCACCACCTACTGACTACTGTCGAACACCATCTTCCGCCACCTGCTCCTTGCAGCGAAGTCTCTTGTGGAGTCCCAACTTATATTGCAGAATCCCAATGTATGTTGTAGAATAGAGAAACACCTGACATAGTAATATGTCGCGTCCATTACATCTATATAACAACACACCAAAAATACGGTGGAATGTCAAACCCTGATGATGGTGTAACAATGCACCCCACATACGGTGTGATAACACCTCCCAAAAACGGCGCAACAACATATCTAGAATATGGTGCACAACACCCCTATGACCATGTAGCAATACACCCCAAATACGGTGCAACGACATACCCCGAATGATGGTGTAACAATGCACCCACATACAATGTGACAACGCCTCCAAAAGACGACATATTAACGTACCCTAATATTGGTACAACAACAAACACCCAATGACGATATAAAAACACACATCACATATGATGCAACGACACATTCAAATGAAAGTGTAACAATGCACCCCGAATATGATGAGTTTCTTTAGACTCCTAAAGCTCCCTTCGTGCAGCTACCGACTTTGGCCCCTACAACCAACAGACATCATCACTACCACCACTGTGCCTACATATTCAACAACTCGTGTCTCTTCCAACTCTGGCCTTTATGACCTACGAACATCATCACAACTCACCATTATGACTTATGTGACCAACTACAAACTCTGTGGCTTACAACTCATGCATCTCCACTATGACCTACGTGGCTCATAGGTCGTGTATCTGTCTCCCACCTCTCGACCCTAACGTTTGCAAATAACGTATTCTATCAAGCTCACCATTAGAGTCTATGTGACCAACTATGACCTACGTGGCTCATAGGTCGTGTATCTGTCGACTCTGGCCTCTGTGAACTATGAAGGTCATCACAGCTCACCACTATGACCTACGTGGTTTATAGCTCGTGCAGCTCTCGACTTCGACCCCTGTGGTCTACGAACGATATTATAGCTCGTCACTACGGCCTACATGAACAACTATGACATAAGTGGTTTATAACTCGTGTAACTCCCGACTTCAGTCTCTGCAGCCTACGAACATCATCATAGTTCACCACTACGACCTATGTGCCAAACTAAGGTCTAAATAGCTCATAGCTCCTGCAGCTTTCTACTACTAACACTCCTGAGTCAACAAATTGTGACGGACATGACCAACTACCACCACAATTTTCAATCACATCTTATATAACAAGCCGGTGCTACAACTAACGTCTATAACGTTCAAGGTAGTCTATTGCCTCCATAATAATCGATTATAGCTCATGCAGCCTGCAACTATCATCGAGAACAACATTCATTTACAACTAGACTATCACTATTATCAATGAACTAATATTGTACATTCACAACAATCATCTTTGTTACTCTATCTTTCCTAATTCATGAGAAAGTGGACTTGTGTACTCAACATTCATAATTGATTATTTAAACTGTGCTCAACCATTTGATTTTTTCTCTTTCTAGAGTTTTCCACATAGAAAATCAAGATGACTCCTTCTACGATCTAATTATCTAAGTGTGTGTTGAGTTTTAGTACAACGTTAAGACAATATTTTATTACTCTACCACCGTTAACTTTCTTGCAAGCGNATGTATTAATATGTATAATAATCATATTGTCTTTGATATTTGTATGTGTAAGCGTATTTATCACCGTATNATGTATTAATATGTATAATAATCATATTGTCTTTGATATTTGTATGTGTAAGCGTATTTATCACCGTATTTTACATTTAAAGATTTATTGGAAAATATGTTTAGAGATAATATAATATTAAAGGAAAAAATAATAAATATATTATGAGTGAGATACGTTTTATTCCTAGCAATTAGCATATAATCAAATGACTCTAAATAAATAGTAAGTATAATAATAAGATAAATTTAAAAGGGAGGATAAACCATAAGATATTTATTATTTTTTTAGCTTGTTATTTTGCGTATATTTTAACATAAAATCATGTATGTATACAACATCTTAAAAAATATAAATATATTTAGAATTTTAATTTATCTATTTGTTGTTGGCAATGACGTCTCATCAAAGGATACTAGTGGTGGTGTTCCCCGCTATGGTAGGTTTAGTGGTTTTAATGATGCGTTGATGACAAAAAAATATTTAATACGGACACAAAGGTATCAAAATTGTCTAATTCGAGTAAAATCGAGCTCATATCAAGTCATTAAACTAATTTTAAAAGCTTGCAATGCATGATTAGAAAGTGAAACTAATTTCAAATCTAAAAAACTTATAATCAATTCAAACATCTTTACGAGACACATCCAACGAGCTCAAGATCGTTCAATTTTGACATCATTAAGATACTTAAATATTCACCAAATACCATCTAATCGAGGGAATCTCTCTGGGTCGTCAGATCAACATGGTGCAAATTACTTCCTTATTTATAACTCAGACACTATAAATGGAGCTCTATTCTTCTCTTGATATGGGACTTGAGACCAAGACATGGAGTCGGAAGAAAGCTAGAGCTAGGAGAAGTAGTTGAAGCTCAACATCCTACTTGCATCGAAAACCCAAGTATCGCTCCTCTACTCGTCGACCACCACCTACTGACTACTGTTGAACACCATCGTCCGCTACATGCTCCTTGCAGCGAAGTTTCTTGTGGAGTCCCTACGTATATTGCAGAATCGCAATGTATGTTGTAGAATAGAGAAACACCTGACATAGTAATATGTCGCGTCCAGTACATCTTATAACAACGCACCCAAAATACGGTGCAATGTCAGACCCTGATGATGGTGTAACAATGCACCCCACATACGGTGCGAAAACACCTCCCAAAAACGGTGCAACAACATATCTAGAATATGGTGCACAACACACTCCTATGACCATGTAGCAATACACCCCAAATACGGTGCAACAACATACCCCCAATGATGGTGTAACAATGCACCCACATACATTGTGACAACGCCTCCAAAAGACGACATATTAACGTACCCTAATTTTGGTACAACAACAAAAACCCAATGATGATATAACAACACACGTCACATATGATGCAACGACACATTCAGATGACAGTGTAACAATGCACCCCGAATACGATGAGTTTCTTTAGACTCCTAAAGCTCCCTTCGTGTAGCTACCGACTTTGGCCCCTACAACCAACAGACATCATCACTGCCACCACTGTGCCTACATATTCAACAACTCGTGTCTCTTCCAACTCCGACCTTTATGACCTACGAACATCATCACAACTCACTATTATGACTTATGTGACCAACTACAAATTCTGTGGCTTACAACTCATGCATCTCCTGACTCCCACCTCTCGACCCTAACCTTTACAAACGACGTACTCTATCTAGCTCACCATTAGAGTCTATGTGACCAACTATGACTTACGTGACTCATAGGTTGTGTGTCTGTCGACTCTGGCCTCTGTGAACTACGAAGGTCATCACAGCTCACCACTATGGCCTACGTGGCTTATAGCTCGTGCAGCTCTCGACTTCGACCCCTGTGGTCTATGAACGATATTATAGCTCGCCACTACGGCCTACATGAACAACTACGACATAAGTGGTTTATAACTCGTGTAACTCCCAGCTTTTGTCTCTGCAGCCTACGAACATCATCACAGTTCACTACTACGACCTATGTGTCAAACTAAGGTCTAAGTAGCTCATAGCTCCTGCAGCTTTCTACTATTAACACTCCTGAGTCAACAAATTGTGACGCACATGACCAACTACTACCACAATTTTCAACCACATCTTATATAACAAGTCGGTGCTACGACTACCATCTATAACGTTCAAGGTAGTCTATTGCCTCCATAATAATCGATTATAGCTCATGCAACCTGCAACTATCATCGAGAACAACATTCATTTACAACTAGGCTATGACTATTATCAATGAACTACTATTGTACATTCACAATAATCATCTTTGTTACTCTATCTTTCCTAATTCACGATAAAGTGGACCTGTGTACTCAACATTCATAATTGATTATTTAAACTAGACTCAACCATTTGATTTTTTCTCTTTCTAGAGTTTTCCACATAGAAAATCAAGATGGCTCCTTCTAAGATCTAATTATCTAAGTGTGTGCTGAGTTTTAGTACAACGCTAAGACAATATTTCATTACTCTACCACCGTTAACTTTCCTGCAAGCCTCAAAAAGTAATTTGATTTACTTACAAAAAAGTAAAAAATAATCTAAAAAATATTAAACAACAAGTTTTTTCTAAAATAATAATAATAATGATTCCAAACCAACTCTAAAATTTCAATGCAAGTTCACATCCAGAAACTAAGCTACCCTACACATATTCATTTCCTATCAAATTTCTACAAAAGAAAAAAACAAAATCTTTTCTTATTATTCTATCACTGTTAAGCACTGAGCTCAGCAATCACAACCTGCACGCCATAACTCAAAACAGAAAGCTCAATCGCCTCCCTCCTGGTGTGTTCTCCACTCCTTTCTATAGAAAAACTAAAAGGTGAATCCATCAGTTCTCCAACACACCCAAATCCGAAGCAGGGAAAGCTTTTTCAGCATTGACCTCGCCAATAAATTTCATTTTTTTCCTAACATAAATCCTTCAGCACAGTACAACTAAACTCAAATTGAGACATATACTGTCGCAGACAGACAGTACTGAAAGAGATATAAAGAACGTCAGTTTCTAAAATATAGAAATCAGCATTGAATGCTACAATGAGCTTTACTGCTGCCATTATTGAAGAAGTCATAGAAATTCTCAGTAGTCATACTCCTTCTCTTCTCCTTCATCTTCTTCTTCTTCTATCTTTCGAGGTCTTTGCTGTGCTGGTTAATGGAGGTGCATNGTTCTCCACTCCTTTCTATAGAAAAACTAAAAGGTGAATCCATCAGTTCTCCAACACACCCAAATCCGAAGCAGGGAAAGCTTTTTCAGCATTGACCTCGCCAATAAATTTCATTTTTTTCCTAACATAAATCCTTCAGCACAGTACAACTAAACTCAAATTGAGACATATACTGTCGCAGACAGACAGTACTGAAAGAGATATAAAGAACGTCAGTTTCTAAAATATAGAAATCAGCATTGAATGCTACAATGAGCTTTACTGCTGCCATTATTGAAGAAGTCATAGAAATTCTCAGTAGTCATACTCCTTCTCTTCTCCTTCATCTTCTTCTTCTTCTATCTTTCGAGGTCTTTGCTGTGCTGGTTAATGGAGGTGCATAAAGAGAAGTCAGGGAGAGGAGAAGCACTGAAAACTCTTCTTCTTTATGTCGCTTTTTTCTTTGTGTGCGTTCTGTTTTTCAAATCATGCAGCAGAAGGGGAAGAGAGTATGAAAGTATGCTATTTTGACCTTCCTGTTTCTTCTGCTGATGATTAGAAATAAAATAAGATTTCTTAATGAGTTGTTAATTAGTCTGATGAAATTCTGATTAGCCTTTTGTCCTCTGTAGATTTCAGAAGGATGAGAAGAATGGATGGATATGAACAAGTGAGGTTTGGTTGTATCATTAGTTTGCTAATTTGGATTATGTTTGGATTAATGAATAGAATTATGATAAACTTAGGCTATCTTTGGAGAAAGGGTGCATTTTAGAAAACAGTGGGAGGATTTGATTACTTGCGCAGACATAAAGCAGATGCTAAAAATTATTACGTATGGGTGACCGTGCAACCCGACCATTCACACATGGTCCGGATGTGGTCACGCCACCATGAATCACACGACAGTCTATTCGGATCATCGTGCTGATGCACAGTCGCTACGTGAGGGTTTAAATGTTCAAGGAGATTATTAGTTGAACTTTTTGAATTTATATTGGATTATTTTATACTTATTAAAAATTACTATCTATACTAAGTCTACACCTGGACATTGGGCGAACCGAGCATGGTGCAGGTCCGGTTTACTCAGGTTTTGGTCGATTGAAGTGGACTCGGGCAGGGCTTGACCTAATTGCTTTTTCAATTTGGGAAAATTACATACATACAACCAATTGTTATGAATTTACTTATCTCACACTAAGCTTTCATTTTTACACTCATAACACTTTACCTATGAATGAAAAAATGGATTTGACTATTAAAAGTTGATAATGAGTGATATTTACATATGATATTTGTAATTATAAAAATTTAAGTGTGAGATAGGTAAATATTAAAGTTTTGGGTGCTATGCTGTAAAGCCCTTTTAAATTTTCTACTAAATGGGTGTGTGTAAAACTTTGAATTAATTTTCACATATGATATTTAAATTTTTTTTTTTAAATATTCAATAATTGACTCTTAGTTTTGGGCTTAAGAACTTTAATGACTTGTGTTTCTAGCCCAACCTAGGCCCAATTTGGTCCAATCCCTATCAAGTGGTACAAGATTCAACGGTTTATGTGATTAATTTGACTTTCATGTGACTTGCATTTCTTTCTATAATGGAAAAGCTAATTGGACTCTTAATGTATGATACATGACAATATTTATGTTTGAGAGAGAGTGATGGAAGATGTAAAAAGGTCTTGNATCTTTGGAGAAAGGGTGCATTTTAGAAAACAGTGGGAGGATTTGATTACTTGCGCAGACATAAAGCAGATGGTAAAAATTATTACGTATGGGTGATCGTGCAACCCGACCATTCACACATGGTCCGGATGCGGCCACGTCACCATGAATCACACGACAGTCTATCCGGATCATCGTACGGACGCACAGTCGCTACGTGAGGGTTTAAATATTCAAGGAGATTATTAGTTGAACTTTTTGAATTTATATTGGATTATTTTATACTTCTTAAGAATTACTATCTATAATAAGTCTACACCTGGACATTGGGCGAACCGAACATGGTGCAGGTCCAGTTTACTCAGGTTTTGGCCGATTGAAGTGGACTCGAGCAGGGCTTGACCTAATTGCTTTTTCAATTTGGGAAAATTACATACATACAACCAATTGTTATGAATTTACTTATCTCACACTAAGCTTTCATTTTTACACTCATAACACTTTACCTATGAATGAAAAAATGGATTTGACTATTAAAAGGGGGTAATGAGTGATATTTACATATGATATTTGTAATTATAAAAATAAAAGTTTTGGGTGCTATGCGTGTAAAGCCCTTTTAAATTTTCTACTGAATGGGTGTGTGAAGACTTTGAATTTAATTTCACATATGATATTTAAATTTTTTTTTTTAAAAAAAATATTCAATAATTGACTCTTAGTTTTGGGCTTAAGAACTTTAATGATTTGTGTTTCTTGCCCAACCTAGGCCCAATTTGGTCCAGTCCCTATCAAGTGGTACAAGATTCAACGGTTTATGTGATTAATTTGACTTTCATGTGACTTGCATTTCTTTCTATAATGGAAAAGCTAATTGGACTCTTAATGTATGATACATAACAACATTTATGTTTGAGAGAGAGTGATGGAAGATGTAAAAAGGTCTTACATGAAATGGTTCTCAAGGCATACGAGACATTGCATGAAAGAGTGATTTTAAGACATAAGGAGCAATAGTTTGTCACATATATGTTAATTCAATTAGAGATTGTATGTATGACTACCAACATGCAAGTTTGTAGATAACTATCTCCTATGCTGTCAACCAACTCCATTATTATTTACTTGCTCTTCAGCTACTTACCCGTTCTCACGCTGCCTAGCAGCATATTGTAATTTGTCAACTCTTTTATTAGATATTTGTTATTTAATTATGAGTTACATTCTTTGAAGCTTGGGAGATTGCTATAATCCAACATCTCTACCGCACNGAAGTATTTGGAATATTTTTAATTGAGTTACATGCCAAAGATTATCCCATTCTTCCTTAACGTTACACTTATATATACAACTCCATCCAAATCATTCAATATCAACAAATACATCAAAAACCAAACATATTTTAGACCATACATGAAGAATATTGACATTCTGTATATATGTTTCTCTTACTCATAATGTTGATAACCTATAAATATCCAAGGAACAAAAATTGTGAATATTGAAGTTGGGGTCCATATGATCCAAAAAAATTCAAAATCTAGCTCATAATTTAAGATAGAATATTAAAATTTTGTTTCGCAATACACCATGGTGCTATGTCATGAATTAAATCATCATTTGAGATTACTTCTTAATTATTATATAAACATGCTATTCATTTTCATATAACATATATAGTCTTAGTTGATTATGTTGTGTTTAATTTGTAGTAAAATTTTAAATTGTTATGTTTTATAGAGTAGTAGGAATTGCCTAAGGGACAATGTGTTGCTAATGGTTGTAAAATTAAAAGTAAGTGACATAAAATTTAAAGTTTTATATATATAATTCATTTGGTGTTTTTGAGATGTGTTGCATTAATTTANTGACATAAAATTTAAAGTTTTATATATATAATTCATTTGGTGTTTTTGAGATGTGTTGCATTAATTTAAAAATAATGATATTTTAATTATAACTGTGTGCTTTGACATACTTTTATGTTTTTATATTAATTACCTTTTTGAAATTTCATTAATTGTAAAAAATAAAATTTGAGGAAATTTTTTTTTATTAATAAGATGATATTCATTTGTCCGACTAAAATCCAATATAGTCCAATCAAGAGCATAACAACTACATTTCATTAATCATANATTTGTCCGACTAAAATCCAATATAGTCCAATCAAGAGCATAACAACTACATTTCATTAATCATAAAAAAAACATTACATTAAGTCAACATTTAGAAGTGGATTAAAATTTTTAATGCTAACTCATAATTATAGAAATCATGAGGTTGATGACTTTCTAAGGCATAAAAAGATGATTGTCACACATGCACCGCCAAGTTTCAGGATAATATTCATCAATCACATAAGTTCCTGGTGGGAATGGCACATGTATTGGTTGGCATGGAGTGCACTTTCCACACTTGAAGGTGCACTGTGGAGGAGATGATCCAGGGCGAATCAAACGATGTTGTTGGGGCATCATTGTTGGTTGTTGCCGCATGTTATTTCTCTTAAAGTCCTCCTAAAATTTATCATCCAACATTAGTAAGGCAAATATATATTAGATAAATTAAGTTTGAGATGAGTTTGCTATCTCATATATTAATGTTATTTTACATTAGAAAACTATAACTTATCATATATAGTAAATATAATGCAATAGTGATATACTTAACAGTGAAATTAAGCATTGAATGGGGGCTTAATATAATTTTTCGTAAGCCATATTATAGATTATTATACGCCTAACATAAACAAATTTTCACTTAATCTTAAGATAAATTAGATGTTTTGCCACTCTTTCTCTCCATTTCCAATCCCATTACAAATCTTTTTTTGTCAATACCTATAATTGAAGTTGGATTCTACATCTCAAGCATGTAGTATGCATTTTAAAATTTTGATGAACTGGCATAAATGAGTAAAATTTTAAGAGACTCGTTCAAATCTCATCTCCCAAATAAAATCATAATA
>JXCR01045929.1:126437-151216 GCA_002079205.1 Phalaenopsis hybrid cultivar | reverse complement strand
CATCATGCCAAAATCCACCAAAATATTTCATAAATTCAAAAATCCCTCCTCATGAAAGTTGATCAAGCCAAGGACAAGCCATGGAGCCACTTCCAAGCCATAAGCAAGCCATGAAAGCCATGCGACATCATCAAGCTATTATTGGAAAGAGGCTAAAACACTTTCAAAGTTCCTTAAGAATCTTGTAACCCCTCCCATGAATCACTCTAACCCATGTTTAGTTAAATCTCTTTGGATAGAGACCTCACCATGATGATTAATCTGAGCCACCTGATTCTCTTTAGCACTCAAACCAGCCTTGAGGGGTGAACCCAGCCCCAAACCATGATTTGACACAAATTAACCCAAAATAGCCATTTTTCCATACAATTTCAATCCCACAGCTTTACACAATGCCGACCCCAATTGACTTCACCAAGACCAAGCCCTGACCTCCCTGGACTGGATGGTGACCCCTCCCTGGCCAGCCATCCACCTTGGTGGCCAGAAAACTTAAAATCAAGAGCTCCACCTAAGACAAAACTCAAAATTAAACACATCCAAGCTGTCTCATCCCAATTGGATTTTTGCACATTGTTGGCATCCATATAAGCAACATAAATCACCCATCAATTGCCCTTGGTGGCCTCTCCAAGCCCATCTATTTAAACCCCCCTCCATTGCCAAAGGAGGAGAGCTTGAAATTCCTTGAGGAGACTTAGTCAAATTGCTTCAAAAGCTTCCTTGAGACCTCTTGAGCTTAACCCAACCATCCTTAGCTACTCAAATCCACTGCTTGAGCTTAATTTTGGAGCTAAATCCCTAGGGCAAAATAGGACACTCCACAAACCTCAACCAAATTCAATATAATTGCACCCACACTATCCCCACAGCAAGAGAAAAAAATCCCCCACAAAAGCCCCATCACCAGAGCACCCTAAGGTGGACTTTGATCAACCACCTAATTCGGCCTTGGTTGAAATCATATCTAGGTGATTCACCACGACTTGAGGCTCCATCCCTAGGCTCTTGGAACCCCCATGAAGCTTCCACAAGCATCCAATCGAGACTTCCCCTCTTAGACCAAGGTATTAAAAGTTAACCCTAAATTGAGCTTCATTTCACTCTCCATTATCATAGAGTTTATTTAAGGGTTGATCAACCGTATAAATGTGTTCTCTTAGTCAAGGCGAGTAATTTTAAAAAAATACACTTGATTTGGTTATGAATCGAGTGAGATATTAGCGTTTGAAAATGGATGGTTTTTGGGTTGAACCAGTTGAGGACAATGAAGGAGGATCGTCTGATGGTGCGTGTATCAAATGGAGGGTTGTGATGCAGTTAAATTCGCTTCGGTTCTTGAACAGGGGAGTTGACCATACGGCATAGATATCTATTTTTCAAGTTAATGATCACGATTTTAGTTTAAAAATTATAATAATTAAAATAATCATTAGAAAAATAAAAAATTTATTTTGGTGGGTTCACTGTGGTCAGAGGACCTTAGGAAAAATATAAACTTGATTTAACTCATTAAAAATAATCCTAATTATCACCAACCCTAAAAAATGAAATAAAATTAATTTGGAGTAATTATGAATGTAAATGGCATAAAAACCATTCCACACTGTAATTTAATGTTAGGGGAGATCCCCATAAAAATTTCAATAAATTGAAATTAATTTAGTCACTTAAATGGATTAATCAAGTGAAATGGCATTTTTGACATTAAAATAATTATAATAAATAAAATAAAACTCAAAAAATTACCAAAGTTGGTTTTTGGAGCTCCTTATAACCAGTGGAACCTAAGAAAAATAAAATTTAAATAAAAATAAACACTTCATTTTTTAGCTAATTTTAAGCCTTTAAATAATTAAAATTAATTAAAAAATCATAAAAATTGCAAAATTTTAAAAACACACTAAAATGTCACATTTGGTTTCCTAATCACTTGGAACCAATTAAAATAATTTTCCCAATTTTCTAAGTCAAGATATAAATTTTAAAGACTTAAAAATAGATTTTCCTTAATCTTTTACTAAAATAATTCTAACAATTAAAATATAAGTCAAAAAATATGAAATTTATTTTTTTGGGTTTCTTGGACTTAGAGGAATTTAATAAAAATATGAAACTTAATTTTTCATCTAAATATTATTTTATATTGAATTAATACTCAAAACAAACAATAATTCTAATAATTAAATTAAACTTTTAAAAATCATGAAAATTGGTACAGGTGGTCCTCTAACCTAGATGAACTTTTAATAATTTTCCTAAGGACAGAATTTTCACTTTGATGGAGTAATTAATTTTTTATTGAAAATCTTTATTTTTAAAAATTAAATAAACTTGGAAAAATCACATTTTCTCCTCTGATGTTTTAATTAGCCGTTGAGTGAGGTAACATAAAATTTTCAAGTCATTTGAGTCTAATTTAATGAATTATAGGGAGTTAAGGCCTTAGTGGCAAAAGCGTAATTTTGGAATTTAAAGCTTAATTAATATTTATGTCTGATCAAGAGGGTGAATGGGTAATAAGTGATCTTAAAATAACATGTCTTAATGATTGAAACATAAAAGGGATAAGTGGTAGAAACCAACCTCACCTTAAATCTCATAAAGGATAAATTTATAATTTTTCAAATTAATGAAATGTAGAAGAATAATTAAATAGGAAGATATTAAGGTGAGGGGTTTTATTTTAGAAGATTATAACTCACTAATTTTAACCCCAAACTAATGGTTTTGAGATAATTTATAGCATTGTAGATACCCTTGGAGCCCTAAATTTGGCCAAAATTCCAAAAGGTCCCAAATCCACCCAAAATACCCAAATTTGTCCAAAAATCACTTCAAACCTTTTCCAAATACCCAAGTTACCCAAAACTATCCAAAATTTCCAAATTTACCAAAATATCCTCAAAATGACCAAAATTACAAAAATAACCTTGATTTTCCCAAAACCTCCAAAATCACTCAAAATGTCTCCAAAACCAATTTTGACCCTTCAACTAAACCCACTTTGGCCAATTTGACGATTTTGACCAAAACCTCCAAATTGCCTTTAAAGGCCTGATTTCCCAAAATTCACCTTAAATGTCCATCAATTTGGCCCAAATTTCTCTCAATTTCAATTCTAAACTCAAATTCACTTTTAAAATGACCAATTTAAACTAAATCCAAGCTTAATTGGCCCATGCTTTGNCACTTTTGCCCCTAAGGCCTTAACACCCTATAATTCATTAAATTAGACTCAAATGACTTGAAAATTTTATGTGACCTCTCTCATGGGTTAATTAAAACATCAAAGGAGAAAATGTGATTTTTTCAAGTTTATTTAATTTTTATAATTATTTTTAATGCAAAAATAAAGATTTTCAATAAAAAATTAATTACTTCAAAACCAATTTTGACCCTTCAACTAAACCCAATTTGACCATTTTGACTAAAACCTCCAAATTGCCTTTAAAGGCCTGATTTCCCAAAATTCACCTTAAATGTCCATCAATTTGGCCTAAATTTCCCTCAATTTCAATTATAAACTCAAATTCACTTTTAAAATGACCAATCTAAACCAAATCCAAGCTTAATTGGCCCATTTTTTAGCCCAATTTTTTATCTAAGTCAAAACCCCAATTTTGGCCCTATGACTTAATCCCACCAAATTGAACCCCATAGCCAACCCAATATGCCCCAATTTGAATCCTAAACTCTTCATAACAATCCTACACACCAAACATGACCTTCTATTGTCCTTTTTGAAGCCTCAATTGCATTCAATTTTAACCCAAGTCCAATAATTCCCAAATTTTCCCCAAATTGGTCATACCTCCAAATTTCACAAAATTTAATGCCCTAACCTCAAAATTGACACCCAATTGATGTTGAAAACTCTTCATGACATTCCCATAGACCATTTTCAACAATCAATTTGGACTTAGCCCAACCTAGACTCAAGTCTAGCCCAATATGCCCAAATTTACCAAAATTCCAAAATCCTTCAAATTGAACCCCCAATTTGACTCAAAATCATTTCAATCCTTTACCAAAAATCTTCATTACAATCATCTACACAATGTTGATCAATCAATCACGACTAGCCCAACCCAAACCCAACTTTTGGCCAATTAGACCCACATTGAACCCATGCACCAAAATTGACCTATTCATGTCAATTTGACCAAGGCAAGACTTCTACAGCCAATTTTTGGACCCTAGTGACCAAGCTAGACTCACTTAATCCACCCTAGATGAGCCATGGACAAAAGGTCCCCTAAATCAAGGGATTTGTTTCCTAAATTGCTTAAGACAAAGGGATCTTTGCCAAAGCCCATCACCAACCCAAATTAATGGTTGTGACAGATTCCTTTGGCTCACCTGACCTCCTAGCCACCTCCCCTGGCCCTGCCAACCGATCTAGTCACTGGAGCACCTTAAAACCGAGAGCCACCATCCCTAAATTAAACCCAATCTCAACCCTAGGGGCCAGCTCACCTTGATTAAGCTTTAGAGCCTCTTTTCTCACAACCTCAGCAGACTTTTGCACCCAAGGCCAAGCCCTGAGCTCCACTCTTCGGCCATGGCTATAAAATGGCTTCTTCACGGCCAAAGTAAGGGTGGTGAAATTTTCTCAAGGAGAACCTTCCAAATTGCTCCCATAGCCTCTTTGAGACCTCCTCAGCGCAACCCAACCACCTCATTACCCTCATTTTCCTTGTCAGAGCTCAATTTTTTAGCTCAAATCCTTATTGCAGACAGGACATTCTCCACCACGCCTCCACAGTACATCAAATCTCAATTAAAATCACCCACACCTTCACCACAGTGAAAGAAAATAAAGCCCCATCAATGCCCCCTCACAGATAGCCTCCACACTAAACTTTGATCAACACCCAAATTCGACCTTGATCGAATTTGGGTCTAGACCTTTCACCATGATCAGAGGCTCAATCTCTAGCCTCCTTGGACCTCCACGAACGTGTCGAGCACCACTGATTGAAGCTTCCCTTCTCAGAGCAAAGGTATTGAACTTCCCCTCTTCCCGAGCTTGTTTTGATTCTCTATGTGATTAGGGTTAGTTTAATGGCATTTTTACGGTATGGATATGGTCATCTCACTTAGATGTGTCTATAAGATCAAACTCGATGTCATTTGGTTGAGAAATGAGGGAGAACTTAAGGTTTTAATGTTAACGGTCACGGGTTTTGGCTATCGGGGAAGATGACGCGGAGCCGTTAGATGTCGTGTGTATCGGACGGACAGCTAGGATTGCGTTGGATGGGAGCTTTATACATAAAGCGCAGGCTGAGTCAGCGGCTACATGGATGGTGATGTCCAACTAGAGCACACCGCGTGGAGCTTTGGAGCCGTCGTAGGTTGACGCGGCGCCGCGTGTTTAAATAGAAAAATAGGAGTTTTTTAATTTATTTAAATGCTCATAACTTTAAAAAATCATATCTTTGCATAGAAAAATTACAAAAATAAAATAAAAATATCTTAGTGCTCAGTGAACAGAGGAGAACAATGTGGAAATTGTTTGAATTTTATTTGATGCATATTTTTTTAATTAATTAAATATTATTTTGAGTATTTTAACTCTCGATGCAAGTAGGCATTTCACCTTGGCTTGATATATTGGTACGTTGTTGCCTCTATCATGGGGGATATTCTCTAATTTTTCTAAAGTCAAAGGAGACCCCTAGATAGAGATCCATATTTTTCAAGTTTATGTCTATCATTTGCATAAATTAATCATGGTAATTAGCATATTGCTTAGAAAAATTCAAGAAAATTTTGGTAGGTTCACTGTGACCAGAGAACTCTAGGAAAAATTTTTCATGAGCCACGTCCTTAAGAACACATCTAATTTTCATAAAGCCCTAAGATATAAAGAAAATTAATTTGGAAAAAGTAAACATCTAAATGACTGGATTTTGATTGTACATTGTGATTTAAAGTTCAGAGGACTCTCTATAAAAATTTTAAAATATTTGGAGTTCATTTGGCAAACTAATTTGATTNACTTCTACAGCCAATTTTTGGACCCTAGTGACCAAGCTAGACTCACTTAACCCACCCTAGATGAGCCATGGAAAAAAGGACCCCTAAATCAAGGGATTTGTTTCCTAAATTTCTTATGTCAAAGGGATCTTTGCCAAAACCCATCGCCAGACCAAATTAATTATGGTTGTGATAGATCCCTCTGGCTCACCTGACCTCCTAGCCACCTCCCCTAGCCCTGCTAGCTGGCCTAGTCATCGAAGCACCTCAAAACCAAGGGCCACCATCCCTAAATCAAACCCAATCTCAACCCTAGGGGCCAGCTCACCTTGATTAAGCTTTAGAGCCTCTTAGCCCACCACCTCAGCAGACTTTTGTACCTAAGGCCAAGCCCTGAGCTCCACTCTCCGACCATGGCTATAAAATGGCCTCTTCAAGGCCAAAGGGACGGTGCTAAAATTTTCTCAAGGAGAACCTTCCAAATTGCTCACATAGCCTCTTTGAGTCCTCATCAGTGCAACCCAACCGCCTCATTGCCCTAATTTCCCTTGCCATGGCTCAATTTTTGAGCTCAAATCCTTGTCGAAGACAGGACATTCTCCACCATGCCTCCAGAGTGCACCAAATCTCAACTAAAATTCGCTGACATCTTCTTTACAGTGAAAGAAGATAAAGCCCCATCAATGCCCCCTCACAGATAGCCTCCACACTAGACTTTGATTAACACCCAAATTCAGCCTTGATCGAATTTGGGTCTTGACCTTTCACAACCACAAGAAGCCCAATCCCTAGCCTCCTTGGACCTCCACCAATGTGCTGAGCAACTCTGATTGAAGCTTCCCTTCTCAGAGCAAAGGTATTGAACATCCCCTCTTCCCAAGCCTATTTTGATTCTCCATGTGATTAGAGTTAGTTTAATGGCATGTTTACCGTATGGATATGGTCGTCTCACTTAGACGAGTCTATAAGATCAAACCCGAGGTCATTTGGTTGTGAAATGAGGGAGATCTTAAGGTTTTATGGTTAACGATCACGGATTTTGGCTATCGGGGACGATGACGTGAAGCCGTTAGATGGCGCGTGTATTGGACAGACGGCTAGGATTGCGTTGGATAGGAGCTTGATACATAAAGAGCGGACATAGTCAGTGGCTACATGGATGGTGATGTCCAACCAGAGCACGCCACGTGGAGCTTCGGAGCCGCTGTAGGTTGACGCGGTGTCGCGTGTTTGAATATAAAAAATAGAAATTTTTCTATTTATTTAAATGCTCATAACTTTAAAAAATCATATCTTTGCATAGAAAAATCACAAAATAAAATAAAAATATCCTAGTGCTCAGTGAATAGAGGAGAACAATGTAGAAATGGTTTGAAGCTTATTTGATGCATATTTTATTTTTAATTAATTAAATATTATTTTGAGTATTTTAACTCTCCATGCATGTAGACATTTCACCATGGCTTGATATCTTGGCACATTGTTGCCTCTATCATGGGGGATATTTCCTGATTTTTTCAAAGTCAGAGGAGACCCCTAGATAGAAATCCATATTTTTCGAGTTTATGTCTATCATTTGCATAAATTAATCATGGTGATTAGCATGTTGCTTAGAAAAATTTAAGAAAATTTTGGTAGGTTCACTGTGACCAGAGAACCCTAAGAAAACTTTTTCATGAGCCAAGTCCTTAAGAACACATCTAATTTTCATAAAACCCTAAGATATAAAGAAAATTGATTTGGGAAAGTAAACATCCAAATGACTGGATTTTGATTCTCCACTGTGATTTAAATTTTAGACGACTCCCCATAAAAATTTCAAAACATTTGGAGTTCATTTGGCAACCTAAAATTATTTCCTAAGGAATTTCTTATATCGCTTCTTTGTAGGATCGATACTAGGGTCTTTAAAGAAAACCCTATATTACTTGAAACGATACATATACTTGCGTAGTACCCCTACTGTGTAAATTATAAATCAAACTTTACATTCATTTTGAACACTAGCCACTTAGTTAAATTGAGTCAAGATTTTTGCCAGAAATAACATATAAAAACTGCATAATTGTGAGTCGGGTCAAAAGGCTGCCCTATGGATTCACGGAGACTACCATCAAGGAAACTGACGATAGTAGTGAGGATTCGATTCGATGTTTAATTTTTAATTTTTTTTATTTGCAGATTTAGTTTGATTTTGATTTTAAGAAAATTTTAAAAATTAAGAATATGCGGAAAGATTTGGTCGAGATGGAAAATACGATGACTCACATACAACTCAAAAAGCGGATCGGGGAAAAGAGGTGCTACATTAGGAAGGAAAGCTCGGGGAATCTCATCCAACCCAAGAGGTAACGACAAGTGTGAGGAGATTATAATAAGACGCCTTACTCCATTTAAGAGGGTCTCACACCTATCTCAAAGTGCCGAGGATGTCACGTTAGGAAGGAAAGCTCGGGGACTCACATCTAATCTTAAAGGTGACGATCTACATTGGGAAAGAAAGCTCATTGACTCACATTCAACTAAAGAAGTAACTGTTGACCTCACTTTTGGTTGATGTTTAGTTTTTCCTCTTTAGTAGCCTAGGGTCTAGCTGTAGGACTTTCCTGTTGACTATTCCTAAAAAACTAGAAAAGAAACCCTCGCCATTAGAAATTATATCATCTTCTTTACTCAACTTAAAGTTCTACATATTGGTCCTAACCTCTAGCACTTAGTAGGTGGGGTCATTATGGAAAAGCTCAAGGAGAGTTCCCATAGCACTATTTGACCTTAGGGTTAACCCTAGGTGCTAGTATGGGGCTAAGACATTCACTTTCACTCATTACACTCACTCTCACTCACAATCCCTCACAACTCTAAACCCAATATTTTTTGACTTTGATCCCTTCATCCTTTGGGAGACTCATGTAGATGGTCCCCTAAACCCACTAGCCCTAGGCTAGGATTTAACTAAGACCAATACATAGAAGACCCAAATGAGGATTTCATTGGTCCATGGCTCATATAGGGTGGTGGGCACCCCATATCTACCAAAAATATTCCTTTGCTTTATAAGTATTTCATAGCTTTTACATCATTGAGCCCCAAAATTTTCTTCTAAAATGAATTTCTAAGATTCTTAATATTTCAAAATATAATTTTATTTATTTTAAATAGTTAACTATAGTCTTATTCTCTTATACTAAATACCTTAATCTACAAAATTAATTTTCCTTACAAAAATATTTTTTTAAATCTACCATAATATTTAAATATTTACAAAATATAGTTATTTGAATTAAATTCACTACAAAAAATAATATTAATAATATTTAAAAATATTTAAATTCGGAACATATAATAGTTAATCTCTTTCTTCTCTCCCCCTTTTAAGGTTAATTATTATTGGAATTTTGGTCAAATTTAGGGCTCCAATGGTATCTACAATGCTATAAATTATCTCAAAACCATTAGTTTGGGGTTAAAAATAGTGAGTTATAATCTTCTAAAATAAAACCCCTCACCTTAATATCTTCCTATTTATATATTCTTCCACATTTCATTAAATTGAAAAATTATAAATTTATCCTTTATGAGATTTAAAGTGAGGTTGGTTTCTACCACTTATCCCTTTTATGTTTCAATCATCAAGACATATTATTTTAAGATCACTTATTACCCATTCACCCTCTTGATCAGACATAAATATTAATTAAGCTTTAAATTCCAAAATTACACTTTTGCCCCTAAGGCCTTAACACCCTATAATTCATTAAATTAGACTCAAATGACTTGAAAATTTTATGTGACCTCTCTCATGGGTTAATTAAAACATCAAAGGAGAAAATGTGATTTTTTCAAGTTTATTTAATTTTTATAATTATTTTTAATGCAAAAATAAAGATTTTCAATAAAAAATTAATTACTTCAAAACCAATTTTGACCCTTCAACTAAACCCAATTTGACCATTTTGACTAAAACCTCCAAATTGCCTTTAAAGGCCTGATTTCCCAAAATTCACCTTAAATGTCCATCAATTTGGCCTAAATTTCCCTCAATTTCAATTATAAACTCAAATTCACTTTTAAAATGACCAATCTAAACCAAATCCAAGCTTAATTGGCCCATTTTTTAGCCCAATTTTTTATCTAAGTCAAAACCCCAATTTTGGCCCTATGACTTAATCCCACCAAATTGAACCCCATAGCCAACCCAATATGCCCCAATTNCCTTTCACCATGATCAGAGGCTCAATCTCTAGCCTCCTTGGACCTCCACGAACGTGTCGAGCACCACTGATTGAAGCTTCCCTTCTCAGAGCAAAGGTATTGAACTTCCCCTCTTCCCGAGCTTGTTTTGATTCTCTATGTGATTAGGGTTAGTTTAATGGCATTTTTACGGTATGGATATGGTCATCTCACTTAGATGTGTCTATAAGATCAAACTCGATGTCATTTGGTTGAGAAATGAGGGAGAACTTAAGGTTTTAATGTTAACGGTCACGGGTTTTGGCTATCGGGGAAGATGACGCGGAGCCGTTAGATGTCGTGTGTATCGGACGGACAGCTAGGATTGCGTTGGATGGGAGCTTTATACATAAAGCGCAGGCTGAGTCAGCGGCTACATGGATGGTGATGTCCAACTAGAGCACACCGCGTGGAGCTTTGGAGCCGTCGTAGGTTGACGCGGCGCCGCGTGTTTAAATAGAAAAATAGGAGTTTTTTAATTTATTTAAATGCTCATAACTTTAAAAAATCATATCTTTGCATAGAAAAATTACAAAAATAAAATAAAAATATCTTAGTGCTCAGTGAACAGAGGAGAACAATGTGGAAATTGTTTGAATTTTATTTGATGCATATTTTTTTAATTAATTAAATATTATTTTGAGTATTTTAACTCTCGATGCAAGTAGGCATTTCACCTTGGCTTGATATATTGGTACGTTGTTGCCTCTATCATGGGGGATATTCTCTAATTTTTCTAAAGTCAAAGGAGACCCCTAGATAGAGATCCATATTTTTCAAGTTTATGTCTATCATTTGCATAAATTAATCATGGTAATTAGCATATTGCTTAGAAAAATTCAAGAAAATTTTGGTAGGTTCACTGTGACCAGAGAACTCTAGGAAAAATTTTTCATGAGCCACGTCCTTAAGAACACATCTAATTTTCATAAAGCCCTAAGATATAAAGAAAATTAATTTGGAAAAAGTAAACATCTAAATGACTGGATTTTGATTGTACATTGTGATTTAAAGTTCAGAGGACTCTCTATAAAAATTTTAAAATATTTGGAGTTCATTTGGCAAACTAATTTGATTTTCTAAGTTAAAAAGCATTTTTGACACTAAAATGATTTTTAAGAATCAATATATAACTTAAAAAATTATAAAATTGGTTTTGGGAGTTCTCTGTGATTAGAGAGATTTTCTAAAAATAAAATTATAATTAAATAAAAATTCCATTTTTTAAGCATATTTTGAGTATTTAAATAATAAAAAATAACAAGTCATAAAATTAATAAAATACATGAAAATGTTCTAAATTACAACGTAAGCACTTAGGAGCAATTGGAATATGTTTCCTAATCTTCTAAGTGAAGACATTGAGTTTTAAACCTTAAAAATAATTTTCAAAGGTTAAAAATGGATTTTCCTTAATTTCTCACTAAAATAATTCTGATAATTCAAAGAAAAATCCTAAAAATATTAAATTTTTTTTCTCTAGTTTTTTTTTTACCTTAAAGAGATTTAATAAATAATTAAAAACTTAATTTTCCATATTTAAAATATTTTATAATTAATTAATACTCCAGAGCTTAAAATAATTCTATTAATTCAAATAAAACTCAAAAAATCATGAAATTTGGTCCAAGCGGTTCTCTAGTCTAGGTCTACCTTCATTAAAAATTTCAAGTGATTAGGCTTTGGTTTTGTTAAATTATTAAATTTTCTTTGAAAAATCCTATGTTTGTATGTAAATAATCATGTAAATTAAATTAAATCTTGAAAAATCACATTTTTACCTCTGATTTCTTAATTGACTCATGAGTGGGGTGGGATAAAAATTCCAAAATCATTTGAATTAAATTTGATGAATTATGAAGTTATAGAGCCTTAGGGGCAAAATTGCAATTTTAGAAATTTAGCCCTAATTGACATTTAGGCTTAATTCAAGAAAGGGAAATGTGTAATCTTTGATCTTAATTAGCATATTCAGATGATTGAAACATAAGAAATTTATTGATAGAAACCAATTTCATTTTTCTTAATTAAAGGATAAATTTGCAATTTCCTAAATCATTAAAATTTGGAAGTAGTAAATTAATTGATCCTAGACTTAGGGGTATGATTTTGGATGTTAATAACTCACTAATTTAATAACCCTATTTAGTGTTCAAATGACATTCAAATGTTTTGATAATGAATTATTATCACTCAAAATTCAACTTCTTTCAAAAATTACTAATGTGTCCACCATGGTCTTAAGGGCTTAGTAGTGACCTAGGCTAAATCAAATTTGGTTAAATGAGAATTAGAAAAGTGAATATAACTAAAAATTGAACACCTTTAAAATACTACAAGCCAAAGTTAAGGCTGAAATTGGCTAAGTGTCTTAATAGCATTAATTTGCCCCTTTTAAGGGTCTTCACCCACATAATTCTCAAATTAAATAACAAATGATAATCACGCTACCCTTATAGATAATTAAAACATTGATGTTCATTGAACACTAAAGGTATTTACAGAATGGATTATTAAGCAACATGATAAATTTAAATGAGCTCGAGACTTTTCACAAGGCGATGAGAGGGAAGCATGGACCTGTTTCTTCCTTCCGACCTTTTGGATACCTCGGAAGTCTTCTAAACTTAGTATGTCTTGCTTAATGAAATCATCCTCAAATGAATTAATAGGCGCTCACCAAGATATGATTTAGGATTTGGTAGATCATCAAAACCTTATTTCTCCGCTTTACATAAAATGTTTTTAACATATAAATGCTCTCACATGCATTTTGAGTTTCAGTTGAAGATGATGGGAAGACCATCCAGGTACGATTTTATTGTAATTTGTTTTACCTGCATTTCTAGTCTCTCGTACTTTACTTTTCAGTGTGTTACTATACTTACTCACCTGCATGTATGAACAAAAAAATAAAAACCTGCATGTTAAACAACGTTGTCACCCTGTATGAAAACTAAAACTGCTATGATAGCCACAAAACCCAAACCAAAACCAAAAGTAAAATCAACCAAGATAAAATTCACTGCCACAACATTCAAAAAATAAAAAAACTCAAAATTTAATCACAAACATCACAAAACAACAATTGCAACTAAATTAAGACATCTCTATTGGATGATCGGGAATCCCTCGAAGGAGGTAACCTACGATTGCTAACGAGGTTTCCCACAGTCTAAATGAAATTATGGAACTCATTAAGTTGAGTGAGTTTAGTAAATTAATTTAAACTAAGTGAATCCAATAGAAAATAGTGGTACCGGAATGAGGGAACCGTAGGATCATAACCGGTGTCGCTCTAATCAACTTTAATATGCCCCATAACATTTAAAGAACTACAACCATAGGGACATCTGATTTGACATCATAACTTAACACACTAGAAAACTTGAACTCGCCATGACAAGGAGCTTGGAGTTAGCATTGTGGGCAGCGCGGCCATGTTCAATAGCAAAACATGTCTCCCTCAGCTAAACCATTCTCCTTAGAATTAATCAACAAGTCATAGGATTTCAAGGTTCTCTACCTAGTGCAACATAAATCCTCAACTCATCTTTAGGCTTTTGTATATGTTTGATGTACAATCTAAGCCCTAACTCGTCTTAGGATTCCGAGGTTGTTATTCGTCACAACCTAAATCCTCACATCTTCCAGGTTATTTGTGTGATTGTTTCACACGAATGTAAGCCCTAAATTAATAAAATTGACAGGATGAAACATTCAAATAATTTCTCCTCAAAACTAAAGCCAAATAATAGGATAAACTGGGAAGTCACCGAGGTTCTCCTTCGGATCTATGACATCCCCTAATTCTTCCTCCTTTGGATTACAAAAACAAAATGTTCCAAATTTGAGTCATTCCCATTTCACACCCCTTAGATCGATTTCGTTGAAAAGTCCTATCTTTTGACCTCTTTGAAGATAATATTTCCTAATTTTTATCGGGAGTTTTCTTAGGAGACTTTGGTCATTTAAGATGTAATTAACTATGATGGCTTGCCTTTATATGAAGCTTTTCTGAACCTAGCTTAAAATAAACCCTATTTAATTCTTCATATTAAATAGGGAAAATTGTCGGCAAATAAAACGGTTTCGCAGACCAAACGGATGTCATATATTTCTTAGTTTATTTAATTGAGTCTCATCCTCAAGTCTTTTGTTTATCCTTTGAGATAGATACATGGTTTGAGGTATAGTGCTCTTTTATTTAAACTATGAAAAATATGAGGTCGGATTAATTTCATATTTTTCTAAAAACTTATATATATATATATATATATATATATATATATATATATGTGTAAATTAAAATATTTTTCCAAAGCGGGCGACGGGATTTCGATTCTGGCGATCGACAGCTTCCAACGGGCAACTCCAACCAAAAATAATGTCGACAGTAACAAAGGGAATCAGAATTTAGGTACTGACCCCGGGATGAGAACTAGAATTTAGGTACAAGCCCCGTAATAAGAATCGGAAGCCTTACTCCATTTATGGGGGTCTCACACTGATCTCAAGAAAATGTCACATTATGAAGGAAAACTCAGGAACTCACATCCAAACTAAGAGGAAATGAGCTACATTGTGAAGAAAAGCACAACGACTCACATCCATCATAAGAGGTAGCGAAGAGAATGAGAATTTAGGTATTGACCACGGGATGGGAACTAGAATTTAGATACCAGCCCCAAAATGAGAGTCAGAAGTCTTACTCCATTTAAGGAGGTCTCACACAGGTCTCGAGAAGATGTCACATTACGAAGCAAAGCTCAGGGATTCACATCCAACCTAAGTGTTGACGAGCTACATTGGGAATGAAAGCACAGGGACTCACATCCAACCCAAGAGGTAGCAAAAGGAATCAGAATTTAGGTACCGACCCCGAGAATTTCGTGAATGCAAAAAATAGGGATGGAATGCAGAAAACTTGTGGACATGATCAGAATCCTATCACTGATTCGAAAATTTTGTGAATTCGGAAAACAAGGATGAAATGTAGAAAATTTGTGGACGGAATCAGAATCCTTACACCGACCCAGAAATTTTGTGAATGCAAAAAACAAGGATGGAATCCGGATTACTTGTGGACAGAATCAGAATCAATGCACTGACCCATAACTTTCATGAATGCAAAAAATAGAGATGGAATGCAAAATATTTGTGGATGGAATCAAAATCCTTGCACGACCCGTAAATTTCATGAATGTGGAAAACAGGAATGAAATGCGAAAAACTTGTCGACGGAATCGGATTCCTTGCACCGACCTAGAAATTTTGTGAAATCCTGTGTTGAGTGAGAAACTTTGTGAGAATGAGAGTTGTGGAAATTTGTCTGAAGAACGTAGAGTGTGAAATTTTTTGAAAAGGATGTGAAGCCTTGTGGAATTTGTGCAAAGTGTGAGTTGTGGGAATTTGTGTAGACGGTGGAATTTATACCGCGTAGAGTGGTAAGGATTCGAGAGAATTCATTTATCATTTATCCTCCTTTTTTATTATTATTTTTTTTATTAAGTTATTTTCTCAAATTTAATTTTCTTTCTTATTTTCCTTTAATTTTGAATTTTAATTTTTATTTATTATCAAGATCTATTTGTATCGTTCTTTGTTCGTTAAAGTATGTGACCAATGTATGGTCCTGCGCATTTTATCAATCAACAAAAGAGGCAATTCAATAATATGCTGAAATCCAAAATAAATTTTGTTAATTCTACTTTAAACAAGTGGTACAACTGATCATATACTGAAAGATACCCCAAAACATCAAAAGTACATTAGTGTATAAACTGTGATCCCGGAAAATATAGTTGTGTAAAATTTATAAAGTTAACTCTGCTTTGCAACGATGCCAAAAACTTGATGTGATATTTTATGAATAATAACATTAAGCACTTAAAATTGGGATTCTACACAAGTATACATATCGTTATCAAGTAATATAAGACTTTCTTTTTAAGTTCCAAATATTGATCCCACGATGAAGGTTTAAATTTGAAATGATAAATTAACTAGAAAATTCACATAAATCAATCAAAATTACTGTCACTAACTTTGAATGTTTAAGATACCATCAAAACTAAATTATTTACTATTAGCAGAATTTAAAAGCAGGGTTTAAAATTAATAACTACCTAACTATGTTTAAGTGATGAAGTTTTCTAATATAAAAAAGCATCTTTCCCACTACAACGAGTTTTCGTGAAATGAGATGAGATAAATGGTTTAGATATGTATTGTGCCAAAGAGGAGCAATTTTAATTCTCTACACTGAATCAGTGTTATAGAAAATCATTAATTAATCTTAGGTTTAGTCTTTAAATATGTGGCTAGGCTAAGAGGATATTGGCTTCCACTTCCCTTCCCCTGAAGACTAACTCACACTTTAATTTTTAAACACTAAGATCGAATTAGGGATTTTAGTTTGTCAACCTATAAATCTCCAATTCTACAACTAGCAAAGTATATTTTCCTATTTATTTACACTTAATTCCATGAACGAAATACTCCTTAATGGACATAAATGTGATTCTCACTCTGTTGTAGAACTCATACTCCACTTCTCGGATCATATGTTTCACAACATATTTTAACAATTCAATTGGTCATATCAAAAAGTAAATTAAGAGCGGAGTTGAAAAATCAACACAATTTATTTTAAATTTTAACATTGGCACATCCACATTATCTCTTCATTTCACCATATCTCCGAGTAGGGATAAAGATAAAGGCATCTACTCAGACTTCATGAGAAAGTTACAACAAAACACAAATTTTATATATACAAGAAAGTTCATACAATAATAATAAAAATTAACACTTGTCTAAAGCTCTTTATCAAAGAAAATCATTTGTAGTCTCTCTTAGAAAATGTAGAAAGAAGAAATCTCTCACTTCCCTTCCTCTCCAACGCTTATTTGAGAAGAATTCACACTTAAACTCACCACAAAAACTCAAAACTATAAAAAACAATAACTAATTAATGGTGTGGAATGGCATGGAATGTAGGTGTGTGAAGAAGAAAACTGAAATGAGTGGAGTTTGAAATGGTGTGAGGGGGGTTCTGATCAAATTTCGGCCCTAAATAGAGCCTAGGTAGGTTCTCCAATAGGTGCATCCAAAAACTCTTCAAAAAGCGTCCAAATTTATTGAATCTTCTAGAAACAGGGCTTCCACTGACATTGCCGCCGTCGGTGCCCATCGTGGCGCCATCAGCGCCAGAGGCCTGTAATTAAATCCAAAGTCTTTGTCAAATGGCGTCGTCAGCTCCAACTTCTCCATTTTTGCTCCAAATTCAATCATTTTTGCTTCTTTTTGCTCCAAGTCATAAAAATCAATAATCTGTAATAAAACATAGAAAATATTTTCCATTAAAGTGTAATATCAACAAAAATGAGTATAAAATACGTGTCTAAAAATGGATATATTTTTGGTGTATCAAAATCCCCCAAACTTAAATGTTATTTATCCTCAAGTACTCCTTTACTACATAAAAATATGACTTATGGCAGAGATTTTAACTTCTAGATTTCCATATCTTAGTTCACTAGATAAAATAGCATCACTTAAGAAAAATTCAAAATAACTTCAGTTAATACTAAAGGTATAAGAATATCTAGTAGTGAAGTCTAAGAGTTTTGATTCTCTATTCTTTTCAAGGAAAATTGCAAATTATTCATATTAAAGCCACTTAGAATATTCATATGAAAAAGAACTTCATGAAACTTTACTAGTAAATATGCTGATACTGAAATATAAGTTTAGAAAATGTAGTCAAGCCTTCTTCTTTAAGTTGATTCAAGTGAAGCAAATTTTTAATTAGGCATCTCCTCAAGCTTCTCCTCACATTTTTTTTCTTATTTTTTCTTTTCTTTTCTTTTTTTTTTCTTTTCAGAATCATTTTCAATCCTTTTTCTTTTCTTTTCTTTTCTTTTTTCTTTTTCTTTTCATGTGAGAATTACTATATCTGGATAGCCTTTAATGATTTTGAACTTCACTATCCCCTTCTTAAAGTTAAAAACTTTTCACATTCCTTCACTTTATAAATTTATATTAACTTTAAAGATTTTTCATAAAGTTTTAATTTTTTCTTCTTACATGAATCTCTAAGATTCTTAATACTTCAAAAATACAAATTCCTTTACTAAAAATAGAAAAATATAGTCTTATTCTATCATGCCAAATAATCTTAATCTGTAAAATTAACCTTTATTATTTAAAAATTTTACTTAAGTTTACTATATATTTAGAAACATATATATAGTTATCTAAAGTTACCCTCTAATACCAATGGTCATGTTAAAAAAAATTTAAAATATTTTGAAAATATAACTAATTGAGGACAAATAAAATTTTCTTTTCTTTAAAAAGGAATTTTTTCTTCCCCCTAAACTAAAATTTTTAAAATATTTTAAATGAAAAACTAAAAAATTAAGGGTTAAAGTACATAAAGAAAAGGCATACCTATTGAAGGTTCTGATTTTAAACTTAACTCTGAAATATTGCAGGTGTTAATATGAAAAGCTACAAGACTTAAAAAATTAAATAGCACATAATACATTTAAAAATTTCCTGAGAAAGAGTTAACTACAAATACATCCAACAAAGTACTAAAAACTAATAACTTCCAGCAATTTCATAAATCTAAATTTCACAACACAGCATACAACAAAAATAAAGTATCACAGTCCACAAACAAATAGTCTCAACAATAAAGTACTACTAAACATAAAAAATAAACAAAAATCTAACTAAAGCATCACCAATCATCTTCTTTTTCTTATTCTTCTTCTTCCACGTACAAATTCTGCTGCTGATATGGAGTAAAAATAGGGTTAGTAAGAAATTGAACTGAGTGATAACCCTTCATGAATTTGACCATTGCATCATCATAAGCAGCATCATATTCGAACTTTTGTCTTATCAAATCATCAAAGTGAACATTTCTGTCCTCCATATTTTTCATTCTATGATCCATTCTCAAAATATCTCCATGTTGGATCATCATTTGCTTCATAAGTTCTTGGATAGTAGGGGTACTAGAAGTACCTGAAGTAGAAGGAATATCCCTGGTCCTACTTCCATATCTCCATCCAACATGAGATTCATAAGTCTTTATATTGGCAAGCCCAACAGGTTTTAGAGGTTCAATCCTCTCCTCCTATGGTTTATAATTAATTCCTGCCTGTTCACATAGTGTGAAGATCAGGGCAGGGTGTGCTAAACCTCCAGTAGTTTCTCCAAAATCAATAGATCGAGTGTTTCTATAAATAATAGAGCCTACATCTATTCTTTTCATTTACTGGATACAAAAATTCAAGATGGCTCTATCCCTTGTAACCTTACTATGATGATTTGCTAGTATTATTCTTTCAAAAATAAAATAATGACAGACCTTAGATACTATATTTAACATAGAAAGAGCAAAGTTTACATTAACTCCATTCTTCACCTTCCAGGTTCCTCTTCCATCAGTAAGAAAAGAAATAACCTCATCCAAGGCCTCATTCGTAGTAGAAAACGATTTTTACTGGTAGCTATATACATCTTCCAACCAATAAAATTCATTAATCTTCCTCAGAGTAAACTCCACCTTTTATCCACGAACAAACACAAAGTTTTCAGAAGTCTCCTTGAAATTGGCTTAGAACTCCATTACTATGCCAATAGTCACCTCGGCAGTAAAGTAGCAGAGATTCTCTCACTGCCGAGCATTGATTACTCTCTCTACTTCTCCTCCTGGATTTTTAAATCATCGATCCGGAATCACTTTTTTTAATTGAACGTAGACTATTGAAGCAAATGTTGGTCTTGTAATTGATAAACTTTTGAACATCAAAATCTACATTTCTCTTTCCTTTGCTCATTCTAGGTGTCATGGTAGATCTACAAAAATTTGATAAAATCCAAATAAATTCTCAAAAATTCAAAAAATCACAATGTGAAACATTTTAAACTTAAATATACTAAGTAAGAGTTCTTCACCAAAGGATTTTCTCAAAATCTTCCAAAAAAAATCTCAAAATTTTGGATCTCAGCAATGTAAGATAAATCCTTGGTGAAAATAAAAAATTTTAAGTTCAAAGTGTAACTCTTAATAGAGAAGATGAAATCCAAGCTTTGTTTACCTTAAAATCGCCTCAAACCCGAGCAATAGCAAGTCCTAGGTGCAAAAACTGGAGGTTGAAGGTGACTCAAAGGATAAAAATGGCGTTTCACTGTGCAAATCACAAATTTTAAGGATGTTTGGATCAGTTCGGGTCGAGCGTGCTGTCGGCGCCCATCCGGTGTCGTTGGCGCCAGTGGCCAAAAATTCACTTATTTGATTTTTTTTATTTTCAATTTTATCTCAATTTACTCCAAAGTTTATTTAGTCTTTTTGAACATTAATTTTCATCTAAAAATAATTCACAAACAACACCAAACTAACTTTTATATATGAAAATACACTTTTTACAAATACATTTTTCAAATCACTTTTCCACATCTTCAAAGCAAACTAAAGTATAATTCAGCGTCGAAATCAAGCTACATCACTAGAACGCTAACACAAAACTATACACATAATCAAAGTTCTAAAGCAAAGTAAAGTAAATCAAATCCACACAATTACATTAAAACATAAGTATTTTAAAATAGTAGAAAGTCCAACTTCTTCAATTAATCTACCTCTTCTTCAGTATTTTCTCCTCTAATATCTCCCATAGACTAGTAATAGACATATAAATTGTAGAAGGGTCGGTACGGGAACTGATCAATTGAATTTGTATCGATCCATCCATTTTTTGTGAACATTTTTATCAATCCTACTTCAATTGTTCCTGTATGATCAAAGTTCTCCTTCATTCTCCAATCTAAGTGATCAAAAAGGTGGTTAAGATCTCCTATTGCATTCGTAATATTCTGAAGTTCTCTTTCTTTTTTCTTCATTCTCCTCTCCAAAGATATTGAACTTCCAACTGCTGGTGGCATCAATGGCGTTGAAGCATGTGATGAATGATCCAAAATACAATCTAATACTTCATTTCCATTTCCTATGTAATTTCCATCAATAGGAATCATGGGCTCCCAAGGTAGTAAATCTTTTTCCGAACTTTCATATGGAACTTGAGATTGACTGCAAAGTAGGAAAATTGTGGAAGAATGCCTAAGTCCATATATTGGCCCATTCATGATAATACCTATAACATATTTGAAAATAATTAACCCTATATTAATAGGTTTTTTCATTTGAATGCAATAGTTTAGAATGACACTTTCTTCTAAAACTCTACTAATCTTCATGGTAGGTAGTAGTTTTGCATATATGAAGAAATTCCATTGTCTGAAATTGGGTTAAGCAACGAAGAAGAGAAACTAACGTATCCCTCATCTCTGATTTCTCAATTATTATGTTCATCCGTCAGAAAAGTATATACTTCTTGCATCATACCTTTCGTCGAGATAAAATTTGTATAATGGCAGATTGGAACATTTTCTATCATACATAAATCATTAATCCGAGCCAGAGTAAATGGTACAGTCTTACCTCGAATGAAGACAACACCCAGGGTAATTCCATGTAGGTCAGCATAAAACTCTTTTACTACGGGTACTAAACTGCAGTAGTAGTGTAGCACAGAACTTCCCAACGCCTCTGTAATATTATTTTCTTGATCTGTGAACTTGGATTACTAACTCAATGATTGACAAAGCCTTTCTCCTTGATAAGTCTCTTCTTCATAATGACTTTATCATATAATCTCTGTGCGTCAAAATTGATAAACTTTCTTCTATTAAAAACTCCATATCTTGAAGTATTTCTGGAATTGGAAGCCATGGAATTCTAAATTAGAAAGTTTCTAGACGTTCAAGTCAGTTTTTAGGACTTTAAAAACACCTCTCGGAGGATATTGTGGAGTGAAATCCTGCCAAAGTCCATCAAAATTGTTCAGCGCGTGGAAAATGCTCGAGACACCGTAGGAGCTCCCGATGGTGTTGTCAATGCCATGGTCCTTTAGTCAGGCACCATCGGCGTCGGAGGCCAAATTCGCGGCTGAAATTTTTTTGTTAAATTTGATTCCAAATTTTTCTCCAATATTAATATTTATCTTAATTTATGATATATAAAATTGTGTAGGACTTAAAAATACTATTATTTCCTAATACATAAACACATTTATTAACAAAATAGTCATACATAGATATATAGATACATATATGGGTTGCCTCCCACAAAAAAGCTTGGTTTAACGTCGTCAGCCCGACATACCATTGATTTAGTTGGGTTGACTTAACATTAAAACTTCTTTATATTGGGGTATTTTTGTTAGACCTCTAGTCTGAGAATGATAAGCAATAGAGAATCTATGCATAATATCATATTTTTTTATTAATTTCTCGATTCTCTTATTTTTAAATGGGATCCTCCATCTGTAATAATTACTCTCAGCATTTCATATCTTATAAAAATATTTTTATTTAAAAATTTAGAAACACTCCGAACATCACATTTAGGTACAACAATAGCTTAAATCCATTTGGACATATAATCAATAACAAGTAATATATATAAGTTTTCAAATGAAGGCATAAATTGTCCCATAAAAGTTAATCCCCGCACATCAAAAATTTCAACTTCCAATGTGTAATTTAGAGGCATTTCGTTTCTTCTAGAAATATTTTCTTCTCGCTGACATTGATCGCATGTTTTAATATATTCATTAACATCTCTAAAAAATTTGGCAAATAAAATCCAACTTGCAAAATTTTATAAGCAGTTCTATTTGTTCCAAAATGTCCTCCAAATTCAGAATCTTGACATTTTTCAATTATTTGTTGAGTTTCTTCATAAAGTACACACTTCTAATAATTAGATCTTTACATTATTTATATAAATATGGGAGATCCAAAAAATAGAATTTTAAATCATATATAATTTCTTTTAATTGTTGATTCTTAATATCTGGTTAGTGCCTTATATTGCATACATTTGGTCCAGGTACGAATCCAACACTTTACATCTATTTTTTTCAATGTAATTTTAACAAGCCAATTTTGAGCCAAACACGAGCCAAACATAAACACGAATATTTAAATCGAGTCGAACATGAACACACTATTCATAAGCCAATTTTGAACACAAGTTGATTTCAAACACGAGCAGTTTCGAACGAGCCGAACACGAGCCAAGCATGAGCTCGCTCAAGCTAGTCTCGTTTACAGCCCTAGAAGTGGGCTTCTCCCTCTCCTTACCACAGACATGAGGAGGTGGAAGAGCAATAACAATCCTATGGAGGCTCTCATCTTCGGTGGTATATGACAAGGGATGAAACCTACTACCTTGGAGAAGAGGAGAGGTCTTAAGAACTCTGAGTTCCTTCTGCTGAGGAGTCTCATCAATTGGGGTTAATTCTGTAACCTTGGCCCTGGCAGCCCTCTAGATCTTACAGTTGTGATTTCTCTTTTGTGACTTAGTCAGTGGTGTAGCCTCTGACCTAGAACCAACCCAAACACAGATAGCGAGGCAGTAAATGTATCAACTGAACTCTCCTCAATTAATACTTCTTTTCCCTTAGCAGACAATGTTGTGGGCATCGTGACGGTAAACCCGGCGGCGGTAGGTATAACGACTCTCCTCGACACGGGAGCGGCAGATTGGCGGGTACAGGAACAATGGCCTTAACGGATGTTGAGACAGTGATGATCTACGGCTTCTTGCAAGAAGGGAAGTCCATGAGACATTTCAAATCAAACTCAGCAGGTGGCTCTGGAACTTCGGAGGCAGTAACCTTCATGACAACAAATGGGGCCTTGTCGAGCATGACCTTGAACTCGTCGAATCCATATACAAACTTGATCATTGGTGCAATGTTGCAGACCTCTCCGCCGATAGGCATGTTGCAAAAGAAGGTCAAATTCGGCGACGCCATCGTAGCAGATTTAGAAAGAAAGTTTTGAGGGTTAGCATCGGCCAATACTTTTGATTTTAGTGCAAGCACTGAAAATTAACGTAAGTCAATCTATGAACTAGGCATGTATGTTTTATTTTCATTTTTACTTCATTTTCATTTTCAAATTTGTTGCTTATTTTTTTATTATAACGTTAAAAGGTTTTGATTAAAATTAAACGATGGTGAAGAGACGTAAAGGTCTGGCTCAATTTGTAAAATAGCAAACCAAACCTAAAAGATGTGATGAAAACATAAAGTTTAGGACCCAATGCAGGATCAACTTCACAACGCACATCGCCTAGGTGAAACTAGTTCACCAACACACCTATTGGGGGTCCAATCCCACAAAAAAAAAAGTCCTAAAGGACTCCTGAACATCTCTATTTAAAGATGGTTAAATAGATGGTCCTGAGATCTAAAAGAGTTGACTATATTTGCCCAAGAAAGAAATAAGCAAAGCATGTTTACAGAAGAACGGTAATCTGGCCCATGAGGGACATGGACATAATATCGATGTATGAAGACAACTTTCTAATCGCAATGAAGACAGAAATAACTCCCCAGCGAAGTTGCCAAAAAATTGTCGATCGCCAAATTGGGAAGGTGTATTTAATTATATATATATATATATATATATAT
>JXCR01045929.1:43189-126241 GCA_002079205.1 Phalaenopsis hybrid cultivar | reverse complement strand
TATATATATATATATAATTTTAGAAACTAATATTTTAATTTTTGAAAATACAAGACTGGACTGATCTCATATAGACAATAGTTTAAATAAATGAGCACAACACAACAAGTGATCCATCTATCTCGAGGAATAGACATATTACTTACTAGTGATGTTTGATTAAATAAACTAAAAAATTTATAACATATGTTTTAGTCTGTGAAACTATTTATGTTGAGCGACAAATTTTCTTTATCTAATATGAAAGATTAGATAGGGTTTATATTAAGTTGGGTTCTAAAGTTTCCTATAAGAGCAAGCCCCTATAATTAATTACATCTTAAATGACCGAGGTCTCCTAAGAAAACTCTCGATTTAGATCAGAAAATATTGTCTTCAAGAATTTAAAGGGTAGGACTTTTCAAGGTCAGACAAAGGAGTATCAAATGGGCAAAACTCAAGTTTGGAACAATTATTATGGAATTCAAAGGGAGAAAAATAAAGGATGTCATGGATCCTGAGGAGAATCTCGGTGCTTCCCAAACTATCCTATGGTTTGCCTTCAATTTCGAGGATATTTTACTAGATGTTTCATCATGTCAATTTTGTTAATTAAGGCTTGCATTTGCATGACGCAATCATACAAATGCCTGGAAGATTGGAGGATTTGTGTCGTAACAAACGACAACCTTGGAACATAGGGTGAGTTAGGACTTAAATTGCACAATCATGATTGTGCAAACGCCTAAAGATAAAGTGAGAACTTATGTCACACTAGGCAAACAACCTCAATATCCTATGATTTGTTATTTAATTCTAAGAAAAAGATTTTTCATTGTAGATTTGTTTGCTTTCACGAAGTTGTTCATCTGTGTGTCCTTGTTGTGCTGCCCGCAAAATCTACTCCAAGCTCCTCATTGAAGCAGCAATCCTAAAGTATAATGAATCAAAAGGTTTTACCATGTGTGTTTAAGTGTTTTGGTTTTGTTGTTGTTCAAGTATTATGGGGGGTTAAAGTTGATTGGAGTGACACTGGTTATAATCTCACAGTTCCCTCGTTCCGGTACCACTATTTTCTCTTAAATTTACTTAGTCTAAACGAGTTGTTAAACTTATTTAAACTGGGGAGATCTCTTTAGCAACTGTAGGTTATCTCATCCATGGGAACCTTGCAAATTCAAAAGGAAAAATTATGTTTTTATTTTATTGTATTTGTTTTGAAAAATGTTATTTAATTTTAAGAAATAGTTTTTTGTGATTTTCAGTTTTGGAATAATTTTGCATGTAACGTAAGTAAATGCAATTAGAAAGTGTTGTAAAGTAAGTAAATAAAATTACATTACATAAAATATAAATGTGTATATGGGTCTCTGCTACATCTGCATGATTAGCATCATAAAGCATAATTTATTTGAAGAAAATTCAAATAAATTACAGGAAAGTAAACAGAAGCATCTAGTACTAAAAAAATCAGAAAATGGGTCTTAGCAAAACACGAGAGAGTAAGAAAAAACTCGTAGTCACATATAGGATATCGAGATTGAGTGTAAGGCATTGGTAAAGGTGGGAGCTCAAAGTTGGATTTTGTGCTTCCCAACCTTAAGTAAGAGCTACCAACCCGAAAACCTACAAACAGTCCTAACGTCGATCCAAGTGATTAATTGTGGACCTTTATAAAATTTCATTTTTAAAAGTAGTTTTCATGCATGTATGATTGTTTTATCATGCAAAAGAGATTTTTGTTGCAAAGGGGATTTTTATTTAAAATATTTTGTAGAGTAGTGGAGTCTACGGGTTAATCAATTTAATCAAGCTAGGACTACAAATAACCTAAGAGTTTTAATAGATGATTTTCTTAAACAAAGAATAATAAGCACAATTGTTCTTTAAAATATCCAAGAGATCATAAAAGTGTTCAGGGCATAACCCTGAACAACTTTTAGAACCTCTTGAAACGTTTCGAGTTCATTTGAACTTATTATATTATTCAATTAATCATCTGAATTTAAATTTATATTCAATGGTTTAATACACCCTATGCTCAATGAACCTTAATATTTTAATTATTCCATGAAAGGGGTACTCAGACATTCAGTTGATGTTTTATTTAAGAGTTATGTAAGTTGATGCCCTTAAGGAAAATTGAAGTTATTAAAGATAATGTACCCATAATTAAAATTGAGCTTGTAGTGCTCAAAGGTATTCATTAATCAATCATGTTTCACTTTTCTAAACCTCATTAAACAAGTTTAAATATCAAGCCTAGCCCACTACTAAGTCCTTAAATTCAATATTCATGGTAGATTTGTAATAATTAAAAAAAGGTTAAATTTAATGAAATTTGATTCTCATTAAAGGATCACACTTATCATTTCATCACCAATCAGGGACTTCAAATAAGTAGATTATTATCTTCTTAACTTAAGTCCGCTACCTTAGTATCATCTAATTAGATTGACTTTCAAATCAAAATAATTCATAAAATTACAATTTTACCCTTATTATGAAAAAATGACAAATTGATTTCTACCTCTTAACCCATTATGTTACAAACATCCAAAAGAGTTTATTTTAATCAAAATAACCCATTTACCCTTTGACTTAACCTAAAATTTGATTAAGTCATCAAAAATCCAAAATTATTATTTTGCCCCTCGGACTCTCCACTTCATAACTCACAAATACAACTCAAATGACTTTCAAATTTTTATGTACCCCACTCATGGGTTAATTAAAATAGCATAAGAGATTTTTTCTAATTTTTATTTAATTTTTATAATTATCTTAGCTCAAAAATAGGATTTTCAAGGTTAGTTTATTTAATTAATTAAAGTAAAGTTTTTTATCATGGGAAAATTATTCAAGTTTCATCTAGGTTAGAGAACCACTTAGACAAAATTTCATGATTTTTTGAATTATATTTTAATTATTATAATTAAATTTTTGTTTAATGATTAATTAAATAAAAAATAAATTTTAATTTAAAAAAATACTTTTTAAATTTGTATTAAATCTCCCTAAGTACAGAAAACTCAAAGAAACAAGCTTTTTATTTTTGTGATTTTTATTTTATTTATTATAATTATTTTAATGAAAAATTAAGGAAAAAATATTTTTAGCATTAAAAATACATAACTAAATTAGAACAATTAAGAAAAATATTTTAAAGGCCCCATGTCATCAAGGAACAATTAGTAATATTTTTGGGCATTTTCATGCTTTTACAATTTTTTTATTATTTTTAATTATTTTTAATTATTTTTAAAATTTAAAAATGACCCAAAAATGAACTATTTTTTTAATATAAATTTTATTTTTCCTACATGCCCTGATCACAAGAAACACTTAAAACCACTTTTCATAACTTTCATAATAATATTTTATTTATTATAATTATTTTAATACAAAATTTTCATTTTACTTGAAAAATAGACTTTAATGGTCAAATCAATTTAAATGGTTTTCAAATTTTTACAAGGAGTTGCAGTAATCATTATTTACAGTGTGGAACTATTTTTATGAATTTTTGAATAGCATTGTATTTATTTATTTTTTCATGAATTTTAAACACTTAAGTAGCTTTAATAATTTACAGTATTATTTGAATCAATTTTATATTTTTCCTATAGTCCTCTGACCACATGGAACCTTTCAAAACAAATCTCATATTTTTATGACTTATAATTTAATTTATATAATTAGTTTTAAGCAGAAATAAACAACTAGATTTGAAAATTAGGGTTTCATGGCTAGAGATGTTCTCTAACTTTGGAAAACTCAAAGGACATCTCTACATTCATGAAGAACAAACCCCTAAAATTTCAAGCAATTGTGATAATTATTTATTTAATTAAAATTAAAATAAGTCATGGATTATTTAATTAATTAAAAAAAATGCATGCCAAATAATTTTAATTTTAGGTCCATAATTTTCTCATCTATTCAATGAGCAAGACGGTATTTTATTTATTTTTATGATTTTTCTACACTAATTTATGAATTTTTAAAGTTTTTGAATTAATTTAAATAAAAAATACCCTATTTTCCTACTTATCCACGTGGTGCCACGTAATCCTACGACGGCTCTGAAACTCCATAAGGTGCCACACAATCCTACGACGGCTCCGAAACTCCACTCGGCGCGCTCCTATTCGACGCCGCCTTTTGCATCAATGCTAACTCGACTCGTGCTTTATGAACCAGTCTCCTGACCGATGCCTCCTCCGTCGTTCGATCATTACACGCGTGGATGGATGACATTCATTCAATGTCCCCAATCGTTCTAAATTGTGGACCGTCCACACTAAAACCCTAAGAACTCGCTCGATACTCAACAAAATCACATGGGATTTGTTCCTACAGCTTCATCTACTCAAGGCAAAGCTATCTATATGGTTACATGCATATGAAATGCAAGTTCACTTCACAATTGATGAAATTGAGCCCAAAATTAAGGATTTTGAAATGTACATTTGCTCAAGGGGTGAGGCCTCGATTGAGTGCTTGCGAAAGCTTCTTTGTGGCCCAACGAACCTCCTCGAAGTGTCACCTTGCTCTAGTATGGGGTCCAAGAAGGATTTAGATCAAAGGGTGATGCGGGCTTTGGTCTAGAGGTGGGTTAGAGTGCTCGGGAGAGAGGGGTTTTGATAGGAAACTTCCTCGTTTGTTCTGGGGAAGCTTTTGGATGGTTTAATTTGAAGTTTGGAGGAGTTTAATAGAATGACAAAAAAAGCCCTGGATTTTGAACTCAAAATTCTAAAGGGGCGGTGGTTGTGGATGGCTGAGGACAGTGGGATCGAACTCAGGGAGGCTTGGAGAAGCTTTAGTGAGAATTTGGCAGAGTCTCCCCAGGGAATTGGATGAACTCTATGTTTGGCCGTGAGAGGGGTCCTATTTATAAAGAGAGCCGCGGCTGCCACCAAGGCAAGCTAGGGAGGCAAAGAGGATGCTTATGTGGAGGGATGAACAACGCAATTGGCCAATGGGGTTGAGCCACAGTGGATGGGTGAAATTCAAGCTAGGTCCATGGGGGAGCCCTCTCAATTTTGGGCTTTCCAGCCACTAGGCTGGCCAACCAATCCAGGGGAGGTGGCTAGCAAAGTCAGGGGAGTCAGAGGGAAGCTGAATTGTGATTAGGATGTGGGTTAAGTCAAGTGATGCCAAGCTTAAGTCATTTGGCCAAAAAAAGGATGGAATCCCTTAAATCATGGGACTCTTAGTCCATAGCACCTCTAGGGTGGGCTAAGAGGATTTAGGGTGCTTTTTAAGGTCCAAATGGCAGTTGTGGTGGTCCAAGATGGCTTGAATCAAGTGGCTCCAAGTGGGTTTACTTGGATTTAGGTTTGGCTTAGACTAGAGCTTGGATTAGACTCAATTGATTGGCCGATTTGGTGTAGGATATTGTCACAAGGCATTTGGAAATCAATTGGGTTGAAGATTGAGGGGCTATCAATTTGAAGGAATTTTGACTTTAAGGCTAGGTATGAGGTTAAGCGAAACCAATTGAGGGTTCCATTTGATCTAGAGGAATGTCATGAAGATTTTAGAATCCAAAAGTAGGGGAATTGGATAGGCTAGAAAGTTCAATTTGATGGGATTTTGTCTTAGGGTTAATTTTGGGCATTTTAAATTGCGCTTGAAGATTGATTTTGAAATTAGATTCAATTGGGAAAATTTTGGGGGTTTTGTTTGGATTGAGTTTGGGCTAGGTTTGAGGTTAGTTCAAGGCCGATTGAGGGTTCAATTCGATTTAGAGGAATGTCATGAAGAGTTTAAAATCCAAAATTGGGGTAATTGGAAGGCTAGAGAGTTCAATTTGATGGGATTTTGGCTTACGATTAATTTTAGGCATTTTAAATTGGTCTTGAAGATTGATTTTGAAATTGGATTCAATTGGGCTAAAATTTGGTTTGAATTGGGCTTAGACATGATGAAATTTGATTTGGGTTTGAAATTGGGGAAGTTTGAAACCAATTTGATGGAAATTAGGGGTGAATTAGGGCTTTTAAAAGTAAAATTGGTATTTTGGCCAAAATTGATCAATTTGGTCAAATTGAGTCTAATTGGTGGCTAGGATTAGCTTTGGGGATGTTTGTAATGATTTGGGATGTTTTGGGAATTTTTGGGCCATGAGGGGCATTTTGGTAATTTTGATGAAGTTAGGGGTATTTTGGTAAATTTGGAAATTTTGGGGTTTTTTGGGCAATTCGAGTGATTTGAAATGGTTTGGGATAATGTTTGGATAAAATTTTTGGATTTTGGAAATTTTTGAAAATTTAGGATTCTAGGGGCAATTTGGTAAATTTTAGGAAAGTTTGGGAGCAAAAGGCCAAAATTTGGTATTTGGGTAGAATTAGGGCTTAATGAGAAGGCTAATCACAAAATTACCCTTATGGTATCATGAGACCAAGGGAGCTCCCATTTTGGATCCTCCATGTGTTGGTCTTATAGCCAAACCTTAGCTTAGGGCAAAGGGTTTGGTGGACCATCCACATGAGTTTCCAAAAGAGTGGAGAATCGGGCTAAGCAAGTTTGGTTAAAGGTTTTAGGTTGTGTGTGAAAGTGAGGGGTTCAAGTTTGTGTGTACGACACAGGTCAAGACCACACCACCTAGGGATAACCTTAAGTACAGACAATACTATGGGGACTCCTCTTGAGCTCCCCCATGTTTGGCTCTATCCTACTAAGTGCTAGAGGTTAGAACCAAACATGTGGAGCTCCAAGAAAAGCAAAGAAGTGTTTAGATTTTCTAATTGGGAAGGGTTTCATCACTAGTTCTCTAAGAATAGTGTTGACCTCATGTTTGGTTAAGGTCTAGTTTTTACACTTTAGTAGCTTAGGGTCTAGCCATATGACTTTCCTGTTGACTATTTCTAGAGGACTAGAAAAGGGACCCTCACCAATAGAAATTTTAAATCCTTCTTTGCTCAACTTGAAGTTCCACATATTAGTCCTAACCTCTAGCACTTAGTAGGTGGGGTCAGTATGGAGGAGCTTAAGGGAAGTCCCTCATAAGATGGTCAGACCTTAGGACTAGCCCTGGGTGGTCTTGTTAGGTTGGTCTCCTGACTCCTTTTGGAGAGCTCATATGAATGACCCTATACCCTAAGTCTTTGGCTAAGAGGGTAAGAACCAACATATTAAGCATTCAAAATGAGTCCTCACATAGCTCATATTGGTTTGGTTAGCTTCATGGCTTGTTAGCCCATTTTGGCCCAAAATCACCAAATTACCAAAATACCCGTACAACCCTAATTTTTTTCCAAAATCCCAAAATACCCAAATTTGTCCAAAAATCATCTCAAACCCCTCACCACTACTTAAATTGACCAAAATTTACCAAATTTCCAAAATACCCCCCAAAAATTACCAAAATTACCAAAATGCCCTTCATCACCTAAAAAATTCCAAAAAATCCAAAATAATCCCAAATATTCCCAATTTTAATTTTTTATCATCAATTTGACCATATTTGACCAAAAGCCCCAATTTTCCCTTAAAGGCTCAAATGTCCCCAAATTAACCCCAATTTTGGCCCAATTGACCTCAAACTTGCCCAATTTCAATTCTAAACCAAAATTCAGCATCCCCTATTCTATTCTAAACAAAATTCAAGCACAATTTGATCTAATTGCATGCCCTATTTCATTCAAATCAAAAAGGCCCAATTTTGACCATATGCCTAAATCCACCAAATTGGTACACCAATTTAATTCAAATCACTTGAAACTTTGTCAAATCCCTCATGACATATTCCCACACCAAACTCAAAATTTAATTAGCCCAAATTTTAGCCCAAATTCAATTTCAATTTCAAAAGCCCAAGCCCACTACACTTAAATTCAAAAGCCCAAGTCCAAAGCCTACATGACAATTATTTATTTCCGTCATCCATTTGATTAAAATCATCCTAAAGTCCTAAATCCAAAATCAAATAATTACAAATCAATCATCATGCCAAAATCTACCAAAATATTTCATAAATTCAAAATCCCTCCTCATGAAAGTTGACCAAGTCAAGGACAAGCCATGGAGCCACCTCCAAGCTATAGGCAAGCCATGAAAGTCATGCCGCATCATCAAGCTATTATTGGAAAGAGGCTAAAACACTTTCAAAGATCCTTAAGATTCTTTTAACCCTCTCCCATGAATCACTCTAACCCATGTTTAGCCAAATCTCTTTGGATAGAGACCTCACCATGATGATTAAGCTAAGCCACCTGATTCTCCTCAGCACTCAAACCAGCCTTGAGGGATGAACCCAGCCCCAAACCATGATTTGACACAAATTAACCCAAAATAGCCATTTTCCCATACTAATTCAATCCCACACCTTTACAAAACGCCAACCCCAATTGACTTCAGCAAGACCAAGCCCTGACCTCCCTGGACTAGATGATGACTCCTCCCTGGCCGGCCAAACACCTTGGAGGCTGGAAAACTCAAAATCAAGAGCTCCATCTAAGCCAAAACTCAAAATTAAACACATCCAAGCTGTCTCATCCCAATTGGATTTTTTCACATTGTTGGAATCCACATAAGCAACCTAAGGCACCCATCAATTGCCCCTGGTGGCCTCTCCAAGTCCATCTATTTAAACCCCCCTCCATTTCCAAAGGAGGAGAGCTTGAAATTCTTTGGGGAGACTTTGTCAAATTACTTCAAAAGCTTCCTTGAGACCTCTTGAGCTTAACCCAACCATCCTTAGCTACTCAAATACATTGCTTGAGCTTAATTTTGGAGTTCAATCCCTAGGCTGAAACAGGGCACCCCTCAAACCTCAACCAAATTCAAATTAATTGCACCCACACCATCCCCACAAAAGGAGAAGAAAATTCCCCACAAAAGCCCCATCACCAGAGCACCCTAAGGTGTACTTTGATCAACCACATAATTCGGCCTTAGTCGAAATCATATCTAGGTGACTCACCACGACTTGAGGCTCCATCCGTAGGCTCTTAGAACCCCCACGAAGCTTCCACAAGCATCCAATCGAGACTTCCCCTCTTGGACCAAGGTATTTAAATTTAACCCTAAACTGAGCTTCATTTCACTCTCCATTCTCATAGAGTTGATTTAAGGGTCGATCAACCGTATAAATGTGTTCTCCTAGTCAAGACAAGTAATTTAAAAAAAATGCACTTGATTTGGCTATGAATCGAGTGAGATATTACCGTTTGAAAATGTTTGATTTTTGGGTTGAACCATTTGAGGACGATGAAGGAGGACCTTCTGATGATGCGTGTATCAAATGGAGCATCGTGATGCAGTTGGACGTGCTTCGGTTCTTGAACAGGCGAGTTAATCATACGACATAGATATCTATTTTTCAAGTTAATGGTCACTATTTTGGGTTAAAAATTATAATTATTAAAATAATCATCAAAAAAATACAAAACTTATTTTGGTAGATTCACTGTGGTCAGAGGACCCTAGAAAAAATATAAACTTGATTTAACTCATTAAAAATAATCATAATTATCACCAACCCTAAAAAATAAAATTAAATTAATTTAGAGTAATTATGAATGTAAATGGCATAAAAACTATTCCACACTGTAATTTAATGTTATGGGAGCTCCCCATAAAAATTTCAAGTCAATTGAAATTAATTTAGTCACTTAAATGGATTAATCAAGTGAAATGACATTTTTGACATTAAAATAATTATAATAAATAAAATACAATTCAAAAAATTACCAAAGTTAGTTTTTGGAGCTCCTTATAACTAGAGGAACCTAAGAAAAATGAAATTTAAATAAAAATAAATACTTCATTTTTTTAGCTAATTTTAAGTCTTTAAATAATTAAAAATTAATTAAAAAATCATAAAAATTGCAACATTTTAAAAACACACTAAAATGTCGAATTTGGTTTCATGATCACTTGGAACCAAATAAAATAATTTTCCCAATTTTCTAAGTCAAGATATTGATTTTAAAAGGCTTAAAAATAGATTTTGCTTAATTTTTCACTAAAATAATTCTAATAATTAAAATATAAGTCAAAAAAATATGAAATTTGTTTTTTGGGTTTCCTGGACTTATAGGGATTTAATAAAGATATAAAACTTAGTTTTTCATCTAAATATTATTTTATATTGAATTAATACTCAAAACAAACAAATAATTCTAATAATTAAATTAAACTTTTAAAAATCATGAAAATTGGTACAAGTGGTCCTCTAACCTAGATAAACCTCTAATAATTTTCTAAAGAACATAGTTTTCACTTTGATGGAGTTATTAATTTTTTATTGAAAATCTCTATTTTTTCATTAAAAATAATTATTAAAATTAAATAAAATTGGAAAAATTACATTTTCTCCTCTGATGTTTTAATTAACCCATGAGTGAGGTAACATAAAATTTTCAAGACATTTGAGTCTAATTTAATAAATTATAGAGTGTTAAGGTTGTAGGGGCAAAAGTGTAATTTTGGAATTTAAAGCTTACTTAATATTTAGGTCTGATCAAGATGGTGAATGGGTAATAAGTGATCTTAAAATAACATGTCTTGATTATTGAAACTGAAAAGGGATAAGTGGTAGAACCAACCTCACTTTGAATCTCATAAAGGATAAATTTATAATTTTTCAAATTAATGAAATATGGAAGAATAATTAAATAGGAAGATATTAAGGTGAGGGGTTTTATCAAATTTAATCAAATTTTTGTTTAATGAGGTTTTATAAAATAACTTATAACTAATTTAAAATATTTCAAAACACTACAAGCCCATTTTAAAAATCAAACTAATTAAATTCCTTAATTAAGTCAAGTTGCCCCCAAAATGGCTTTACCTATATAATCCTTATGTGAGATATCAAATGATGGTTACCCCACTTAAGAGATAATCAAAGCATCATAATTCACTGAGCATAAGGTTGTTAATTGGATAAAATATATAACAAACACAATAAGACCAAAATGAACTCAAGATAATTCCAGGGACTATGAAATGTCTAGGATATTACCCGAAATTTCTTCATAATCCTTTGGAAATCTTGTAGGACATCTAAAGTTATTATGATTTGCTTAATAGAATCATCCTTAAAATTTAAACCCACTAATTTATGACATAGGATATGGTAGACACACCTCAAAATTGTATTTTCTACTTNTATATATATATATATATATATATATATATATATATATATATATATACATATATATATGCTTTGCAAGTATTTACCTTTCAGGAGGAACGAGAAGACTCGCCAGTTACTTTTACAGTTTATAATGCTTTCTTTTCTCGTAATTTCTATATTGTGTTTTTCTACTTATAAACTTGCAAGTTAAATAATTATGACACCCTGCATGAAAATCAAAACTGCTAGGATAGTCGCAAAAACAAAGCAAAAACTAAAATCAATCAAGATAAAATTCACCGCCACAACATTCAAAATATAAGTCAACTCAAAATTTAATCACAAATATCACAAAACAACAATTACAACTAAATTAACACGTCTTTATCGAATAATCGAAAATCCCTCAGAGGAGGTAACCTACAGTTGCTAACAAGATTTCTCACGGTCTAAATGAAGGTATGGAACTCATTGAGTTGAGTTTAGTAAATTCATTTGGACTAAGTGAACTCGATAGAAAATATTGGTGTCAGAATGAGGGAACCGTAGGATCCTAACCGGTGTCGCTCTAATCAACTTTAATATGCCCCATAATATTTAAAGAATCATAACCATAGGGACATCTGATTTAACATCATAACCTGACACATTAGAAAACCTAAACTCGTCACGACGAGGAGCTTGGAGCTAGCATTGTGGGCAGCACGGCCATCTTCAACAACAAGAGGATCTACAACAGAATATCTTTCCTTAGAATTAAACAAAAATGCATAAGACTTTGAGGTTGTTTGCTTATGCAACATAAATCCTCAACTTATCTTTAGGCTTTTGTATGGCTTTGCTATATAATTTAAGCCCTAACCTGCTTTAGGATTTTGAGATTTTCGTCTGTCACGACCTAAATCCTCACATCTTCCAGGCTATTTGTGTGATCATTTCACATGAATATAAGCCCTACTTAATAAAATTGGCAGGATGAAACATTCAATAATTCTAATAACCAAAATTGAAGCTAAACCATTAAATAGCTTGGGAATTCACCAAGGTTCTCCTCGGGATCAGTGACATCCCCTAGTTCTTCCTCCTTTTGACTCTACAATAAAATGTTACAAATTTGAATCATTCCCCTTTCACTCCTTTTGTCTGATCTTGTTGAAAAGTCCTATTCCTTTGACCTCTTTGAAGATAATATTCTTTGATTTTTATCGAGAGTTTTCTTAGGTGACTTCTATTATCTAAGATGTAATTAACTATAGGGGCTTGCCCTTATAGGAAGTTTTTCTGAACTCAGCTTAATATAAACCCTATTTAATTCTTTATAACCAAATGGATGTCATATNGGGGGGGGGGGGGGGGGGGGGGGGGGGGGGGGGGGGGGCATCCACATGAGTTCCCAAAATAGTAGGGAATCAGGCTAAGAATTTTTGGTTAACGGTTTTAGGTTGTGATTGAAAATGAGGGGTTCAAATGTGTGTGTGCAAGGCTGGCCAAGACCACACCACCCAGGGCTAACCCTAATGTTAGACAATCCTATGGGGACTCCTCTTAAGCTCCCCCATGCTTGGCTCCATCCTACTAAGTGCTAGAGGTTATAACCAAACATGTGAAACTTCAAGAAGAGCAAAGAAGTGTTTATAATTTCTAATGGGGAAGGGGTTCATCATTAGTCATCTAGGAATAGTCAACAGAAAAATCATATGGCTAGAACCTAGGCTTGTAAGGAAGAAAGACTAGACCTCAACAAAAAGTGGGGTCAACAATAACACATCAAATTCAAATACTATGAAATTATTTGATACAAGACAATATAAAAACAATATACTTATCTTCTTCCCTGAGAAACAAAGAACTCCAACCCAAAGTGTTCTCCTTGCAATCTTTAGAGGAATTCCTTACGCTCTCACAGATTTCAAAGTAAACTACAGCAATAAAAAATAAAATCTCACTTTTTTTTCAATTCCCTGCATTTTTCTATGCTTCCTTGACTTCTCTAATGTTATCCTCTTGTTTCTACCATGAATCACTGAAGAAAAAGCCTCCATTTCATGTGAAAAACTGTTAGAAAACCGTCCAGGCAGTTATGGTTCCTAGGCATCCAACTATGATGCTTAGGCGTCCAACTATAGCACCTAGACACCACTCCCTCTGTCGGCTGAAATTTTGAACTGGCGCCTAGGTGTCAGTATGTGGCGCTTAAGCATCGGGGTCTCTGGATTCTAGCGTTTAAGCGCAAGAAGCTGACACCTAGGCACCAATTCAGAGGTCAGCTCCTTGCTCCATTTCACTCTGTTTCGCTCCATTTACCTGCAACCAAAAACATGAAAAACTTTCCTTTAAAGCGCAATTTCATTCAAAAACAAGTGTTAAATGTATAGGAAATTAAGCATGTCAAAATACATATCATTCATCGCCAGGATAGCACATGAGAATGGATGTCTCTAGATCTCCCGTTACATTATAATTTGCATTAAGGTTATTTTGAGCCTTGATGCTGCATACAAAATGTCATGGTGACTTACCTCCTCATTCATATCATTTGCTTACAATGGCATTTTAATGCATTAGTTTTGTATCATAGTTGCATATCATTGCATAAAAGTTCTTAGGTGTTTGCACTCAAATTTTAAACAATTAGTTGGTGCTCATCACATGCATGTCATAACTTTCTTGTTTTCATCTTATTCAAGTGGACCAACATATCATTTACATATAAGTCTTGGTTAAAGTAAAGACTCTGCAATGGTGAGACTCATATAAATCTAGGAGTTAACTTGTGTTTGTATAATATTAGTCAAAGAGGAGGTTTTAGTTTTGTTGACTAAAGACAAGTTTCAAGTCCTTTCTAATTTCTCTTATCACATTCCAACAACTATTTTTAAGAACCCCACTTCCCTCATTTGCAATGTGGGATATACTAAACCTATGGTGCACATCAATTTCAACTCAACTAATATTTTAGTTAAGAAGATTAAGGGAATTATTTAGTCTAATCAATAGAAGGCTCATAGTTATATTCAGGAATTCCACTCCTTCATATTTGATACTTTTGAGCAAGTCCTGCATAAGTTCTTGCATTATCCTTACCAGGGAATTCGCCAAATAGGAGAATTAAGTATGCTCATAGGACTGTTCCACAATCTACTTATCAAGGAATTCATTAAGAAGGAGATTGAAGTATGCCCACAGGACTGTTACACAGTTTAAAAATTTGTCTTCTATGATTCACACAATTATACATTCATAGATGTCTTTTGTGACACCTATTATTGTTTCTAAAAATATTTCATTTCATATTTTGCATGTTGTTGCATCCACATCTTCTATATGTCAGATAAAAGATGACAGAAGAAAAAATATTTTGAATATTTTTATCATTCTTTGAGTAAAAATCAAGTGCATACTTCATATTCTAATGAGGGGAAACTGAGGGTCGCGCTCGTAGGTACTCCCCATTTTATTTTAAGAATAAATTTGTTAAAAGAGATGACTATCATCTGATGTTGTCTAAGGAAAAAATGGCTTGTAAAAGATTCAGTTAAAATGCTTCAATATTTGAACCCTTTAGTCATTTTGCTTCAAAAAATGATATCAAGATGAAGGAGATTAGGTCCTCAATTGATATTATTTCAGACCTACCTACTGACAACCCACAAGTATGTGTTGAGATAGATCTTAAGAGCTACCCTTCTCTTAATCCACTGGCCTTCCAAAAGGTTTCATAGATGATGATAATGAACATGAGGAAGAATTAGTCATTTATGTTTTCTTTGCATAACAATTTATGATTGTGACCAGTAGAACAGGAAAACATTTAAATGAAAATCCTCCCCAAAACTCTGATCGAGTAAACCTTCCTGAATCTGTTGAGGCTCAAGAGGCCACTATGATCAAGAAATAAGTAATAAGGATGACTACATTGCTCAACTTTAAAGTTAGATTATTCAGATGATAACTAGAATGAACCTTTTATTTACTCAAGTGTTGTGTTATAGGCAAACCAAGCAAGGTCGAATGTAGTTTTGCCCTTTGTGCAAGTTAAGACCAAATTGTGTGTGTTGCTTCTATACCTATATTGACGTATGCTCCTAAATCAAACATTATGTTGCCATAACTTCCTATATTTGAACTCCATTTATAATCATTAATGGATGTTAAGGTTAAGGGCAATGGGAGCACGCCAAAGTGAGACCTCTGTAAGGAAGGGAAAGTTGTACTTAAGGAGTATTAGGTTATTCCCCATCCCAAGGGATTTATCCTTCCCATGATCAAGCACGTTGATGGAATTGAGAACCTGTGATAACATGTTACAAGTATAGAACATTATGGTATTATGTCGATAATAATGATTTGTTACTCCTTAGCTAGTCTATTACTACCATGGTTGGGTTCACTTTTGAATAAATGTTGAGTAACCTAACGACACAGTCAGAACAATCATTGAGATAAATTATGCCTTTATAAAGAAGTTTGTAGATGAGCATCACCAAGCCACCATGAATGATTTAGTGCAAGATCAAAAATCAAGTGATTTGGGATGAATTTTGTGATCCCTAAGAAAATTTTGAACATGAAGAGTAGCATGTTATTGCTCTCTTGATGAGTAAAATTATAATGAGTGCCATCTCCGAGCACCATCCTGTCGTGCAACTGTGGGATGAAGAGTAGGTAACTTGGCATTATCCCATAGAAGTTCCTTACTGCCATAGTGCAACGTCATATACAACTATACAGTCTCAAAAAGCTTAAATTAGGAGAAATATATGGCGAAAAATAAGAGAGAATGTGAGATGAGTAATGTTTTACTCACTAAAATGTTCAATTCAAAGGCAGTTCTTTTCTAAAAGATAATTTTGTGTATCCTATGATACGGAATGTAATCGACCAATTTTCAAATTAGTTATATGTAAACTTTATGTTACATAACTAGGTGAATAAACATTACTCTTCAAATAATTAGGTTATGGAGCTTCAACAGTATATTTTGATCAAGAACCCGCTCTTGCAAAATATCCTTCAAATTGCATAAAATAAGCTCCACGGAAGCCCCAAAATCATCTGGACCTTAGATGAATGACATGTGACATACATACAAGTTTTTTTTTAGCTGTGAAGATGACACCACAGAATTTCCCATTAGTTTGAATCCAAAGCATGATTGGAAAAAATAAGTCACAAGTCACCAATCAATCACATATGAAGCTTTCACAATGAATGTTAATAACAACTTGATACTAGTTGTAGACAAACCAAGGAAACGGATTTTAAGAATGGAGTTTTGGTAAATGATTGGATATTTGTTGTTGAATTCCAGCACATTAAAGTAGAATGGTAACCAAGGCATGGAAGAAAATTTCAGGACATGTCCACTTCACAATGCTGTTGCAGATCTTCTTTCGGATGCCATCAGATCCATCCACCAAGGTTCTCTGACATCAATAATAATATTCTCTATCAGACTTTTCCAGCAAAAAAAAACCCAAACCAGTNCATGCCCCCATTTCTTTTGGCTTTCATTTTGCAGGTCAACCTCAATATTAGCTTTATCCTAACTGTGGGGTCGGCCTCATTTAAATCTTGGAGTTGGTATTGTAAATGATATAATATGCATAGATGAAACTTCATACTAAAGAAATGGATATTGAGGACAATAGAGAAGATTTTAGATGATAAAATGATAGGATTGGTAAAATAAAATTAATACACTATCTACAAGTCTAGTGAATGTGGAACTGATAATAACCAACTATTATTTTTTAAGCATATAAGGACAAGTGTTGAAAATTATACAATTTGAAGCACACTCAGCACTTTTCAGCGATTTCATAATAAGGCATGCGGCTCATATAATGTGAGGTGCACCTCAAGGCATACCTCACCTGAGGATGACATAGGGTAGAAAAAAATTATTAAAATGATGATTCCAATTAAGGCTCCATTGAATGGTGAAAATATTGGATTTTTTATTTCAGAAATTCTAATCATTAGAGGTGGTTTACTTGTAATGTTCTTACTTAGATGTTGGGCAATAGAAGTGGAAGAAAAGGACTTATTTTGTTAAAACTATTTTTAATTTCATATTAATAGTTCCTACATTAACATTTGTATAACAATTTTACTTAATAATTGATGTTATGATGTTATTATATTACTTGATACTTTAATAATTTATTACTTCTTATTATGTTGAGATGATAATATATTATCTCTTAGAATATTAATAAATTATGATATTAGTTACTTCTTACTTCGTACTTTGATGTATGGATTAATTCTTAATTTGTGAAATTTGTTAATTCCGAGACTTACACTTCAAAGAACCTCAAGGTTTATATTTCACCACACAAATATAACATCTTACTGCTCACTGGCAAAAGTTTAAACCTAGGCAATGACATCAATTTAATAGTCTAGAAGTTACATTGAGTCTATCATGACTGTCAAGAAATGTATAGAGTATGGTATAAGATGTTTTAGATGTAACTTTGGAGTTTAAAATATAAAAGCATCTAAGATGCATTAAGTGATAAAAGATTATCAAAAGATAAGATGAGTTTATTTTCAATAAAAACTTCATAAAATTAAATATGGCAAAGAGTAGAATGATGAAATAGATAGACAGTCAAAACGGAAAATATATCTAACACATATTAAAGAGATGATAAGAACTTGCTAAAGCGAAAGCGTCACTGGTAAAAATAAAGTTAGTTGATTTAAGAATGCCTCGAAAAGAAAAAAGTTAGCAGGAGATCCAATTAACATGAAAAGTATATAAAGAGAAAAGCATTGAGCAAAAGAATAAGTTGGCTAAAGTGCTTGAAAATTTGGATAAATTAAATTTATCACCACATGCAATACTCAAAACAAATGAATAGAGAATAATGATTCATAAGGTTGACCCCAAAACTTGAGAAAAATGCGTTAATGATAATTTTTTACATGAATTTCCAACATATAAATATTTAGGTAAAGGAAAGCTAGAAGATTATATCCTAATATTTAAGCAAATTACGTTATTATTTCCTAAACAATAAAAAACACCTTCATTGTATGATGTGATAAGATAAAATCATGCAGATTTAATGGTCTTCAATGCATTCCGGGCGTGGTTCCTCAGCTTAACTTGCTGCGTCCTTCTCATCATTCTCAATACATTCTTCCTTTTCCGCACGCAGCCACTCACAATCTCGGCAATCTTGATGCAGATTGCAGCACTTCCCCTCGACCGCTTCATGGCGGGGGTGCGGCCAAGCAAAGAGGTAAGGGTCCGGGGGGGGCAGGAGTTTTAATATGAATCCTGGAACATTTAGCATCAACGAACATGTAATCATTACCATATTTTCCAACTGGTGGAGGAGACGCCTATTCCGTTGGGGCTGTTGCAGTGAAGGTCTACTACNATATATATATATATATATATATATATATATTATTTCCTTCGAGATTTCTTCATATTTCCACGTGTTTTCTTCAAGCTTATTTTGTGAGTCACTTGAGTTTCATTTGATAAGTTATGGAATGGGGAGCCCCAAGGACAAAATGATAATTTTGGAATTTTAATACCTTCATTAAATTTTAAGATTAATCAAAGGGAAAAAAGGGTAAAAATATTGATTATAATGAACTTTTTGGATGATTGAAATATAATGGGTTAAAAGGTAGAAACCAACTTGCCTCTTGTCTCATGATAAAAATAAAATTGTAATTCTATTAAATATCACAATTTGGAGGTTAATTCAATTAGAGGATCCTAAAGTATTGGGCTTGAATCATGAAGACAATAACTCACTAATTTAAAGCCTATTAGTTGGTGATCAAATGCTAAATTTGATTTTGATGGAAATTCTAATTTAACATTTAAATTGTTTTAAATCACTTTGAAAATTGAAGTTAAAAAGAGGTCTAATAATGAATTAGGTTTGATATGCGAGATTATTGTAATTGAGATTAGAAAAGATGAACATAATTAATTAATAAATATTTTCAAACATTTTAAGCCCTACTTTAATTTGAGGTATTGAAGTCCTTAACAACCTTGAATTTGCCCTTTGGGGCATCCACTCACATAACTATCAAAATGAAATGTTAAGTAACTATTTGATTTTCTTATTCTTTAAATAGTTAAGTTTTAATTCAATCTTAGGATGATTAATAAAATAATTTGATAAGTTCAAAGTGGACTCGGAATGTTTCAAGGGATTTCTAAAGCGGTTTAGGGTCACCCTCCGAACACTTTAGAATTTCTTGGATATTTTGAAGGACAAATTGAACTTGCTATATTTTATTCTAGGAAATCATCCATTAAAATCTTTCAGTGGGAATGCCAAGAAGAGGATATGTTAGCTTTTAAATTATTGTATTTACCTTTTTGTACTTCTTGTCTTGAGCTTGTCTGTTAAACAACAATGTCACCTTGCATGAAAATCAAAACTACTAGGATAACCGTAAAACTAAAACCAAAACTAAAATCAACCAAGATAAAATTTACCGCCACAAAATTCAAAATATAAAACAACTCAAAATTTAATCACAAACATCACAAAATAACAATTGCAACTAAATTATGACGTCTCTATCGGATGATCGGGAATCTCTCGGAGGAGGTAACTTACGGTTGCTAACGAGACTTCCCAATGGCTAAATGAAATTACGAAATTCATTAAGTTGAGTTTAGTAAATTCATTTAGACTTAGTGAATCCAATAGAAAATAGTGGTGCCGGAACGAGGGAACCATACGATTCTAACCGGTGTCGCTTTAATCAACTTTACTATGCCCCATAATATTTAAAGAACTATAACCTTAGGGACATCTAATTTGACATTATAACCTGACACATTAGAAAACTTAAACTCGTTACGATGAGGAGTTTGGAGCTAGCATTGTGGGCAACACGACCATCTCCAATAGCAGGAGGATCTATAGTAGCATATCTTTCTTTAGAATAAAACAACCAAGCCATAGGATTTTGAGATTGTTTGCTTATGCAACATAAATCCTCACCTTATCTTTAGGCTTTTGCACAATCATGCTATGTAATATAAGACCTAACTCGTCTTATGATTCTAAGGTTGTCGTTCGTCATGACCTAAACCCTCACATCTTCTAGGCTATTTGTGTGATCCTTTCACACAAATGTAAGTCCTAAACTTATAAAATTGAGAAGATGAAATACTTAAATATTTCTCCTATAAATTGAAGCCAAACCATAGGGTAGCACGGGAAGTCACCGAGGATCTCCTCAGGATCTGTGAAATCCCCTATTCTTTCCTCCTTTGGACTCTATGACAAAATGCTCCAAATTTGAACCATTTCACCTTCACACCTCTTTGTCTGATTTCATTGAAAGGTCATATCCATTTAAATTCTTTGAAGATAATATTTTTTGATTTTTATTGAGAGTTTTCTTAAATGACTTTGGTCATTTAAGATGTAATTAACTATAGATGCTTGCCCTTATAGGAAGCTATTCCGAACCCAGCTTAATATAAATCCTGTTTAATTCTCGTATTAAATAGGGGAACTTCTCGACAAATAAAATGGTTATGCAGGCCAAACGAATGTCATACATTTCTTAGTTTATTTGATTGAGCCTCACCCTCAGGTCTTGTGTTTATCTTTCAGGATAGATATAGGGTTTTAGGTATAGTGCTCTTTCATTTAAACTATGAAAAATATGGGATCAGTTTGCTTTCATATTTTTCTAAACTTAATACATATGTAAATTAAAACATCCTTCCAAAGCAGGTGACGGGATTTTGATTCTGGTGACCAACACTTCCAATGAGCAACTCCACACCCAAAATAGTGCCAACAAATAGTCAACAAGAAAGTCCTATTACTAGAACCTATGCTTCTAAGTAAGGAAGAATATATCTCAACAAAAATTGAGGTCAACAAATGGACCCCCAATAGGTGTGGTGTGTCGGATGAGCACACTGCATTGTCATTGTCCGAAGAGATCAACAAAGCAACACAACTTCCTAAGACAACATGTTTAGAGTAGAATAGAAAGAAAGTGAAGAAGGCTTCCGCTGGGGAGTGGATAGGGACTCTCGTCAAAGATTAGCGGGTGTACCTACAAATTTTCATTGTCAAAAGTGAATTTCAAAATTGGTAGAGTGATTTCGTGTTCGCTAAACCCTTATGAAGGGTGATCCACTTAAAATTTACCTATTTCTAATATACATTTAATGTTCATTTCATTGTACAAGAAATAGATTTTTTGAGAAAATGATGCAATTTGAAGTCAAAAAGAGCAAGGAAGAAAATTTTGACCTGATGTCTTTCTATGCTTAATCTCGCATACATTTATCATATATTTTTTGAATGAAATTATACTTTAAAGAAAGGTTATTTTCATGATTATTTAGTAGATATAACAATTTGAAGAATAACAGAGCTGAAACAGGGTGAAACTGAGTTGAAATGGAGCGAGACGGGGCAAAATGGTAGAGCTGTCTGCAGGGTGGCGTTTAGGCGCCCAAAACTGGCTCCTAGGTGCCAGTGACAATGGGAAAATGGTGCCTAGGTGACGAAAATGGCACCTAGGCATTAGAAATCATTCAAGGACGATTTTAGACGGTTTTTGGTGGTTTTGGAATGTTCTAGAAGGTTCTGGATGACTTGCATGCCCCATTGAGTGGTTAAATGAAACTAGACACTTAGAAAGGCTCATGGATGAAGGGATGTGTCTCTTAGAGTGAAAGGTTGTGTCTTTTGGATGAAGTGATGTGCCTCTTGAAGAAAGGAGGGATCTTTGTGTCTCTTTAAAAGGGGGGGCTAACGCCTCTCGTAGAGAAGGATGTGGGACAGTATTATGAAGAGTTTTATATAGATTTTAGAGAGAGATTTTGGTGTGAGTTGATGGAGATGTAGATTTCTATCATGTCGAGAGAGATTGGTGAGAGGTTTTGAGAGGAATGTGTAAGGAAATTGTATGAGTGAAGCATGGATATGCATGAGACTTTGTTGGAGAGATTTTCATCTTTCTTTCAGAGGGAAAAAACTAAGTATTGTGTTTTTCATTATTTTTTAATTATTGTAGTGGATTTTCTTTAATTTAATAAAGTTTTTTCTTTTATTTTCTCCATGCTTTGTGAGTAGTTTTTGTTACTCTTTTCTTTTGATTTGAAGTAGTAGCATGTGTAGGATAATTTATTTTCTTATAGAACGATTTCAATCTCTTGTGATAAGTAATATCTCCTTTACTTTATTGACATAACTTAAGTGACAATATGTTATGTTAAAATTTGTTATAATTGAAACTTAGACTCAGGAGAGTGGTGATCTTACATCTTGAGTGCACTCACATTTTCTGGTTGGCTATGATGAAATAGTTTGGGTGGCAATGCAACTTTTCAGGAAATATAATTTAAATATATGTTTTTATTAAAAGTTTCTATGTGACAGATAGTTGCTCAAAACTAATAGAATACTAAACGTATTTATACACTTGGATGAGTGGTAGGTAGACATTTGTTCCTTGTTGGCACAAAATTCTATAAAATCATACTACTGCTTATTTCATTATTATCATTTACTTTTCCTTTTCTATGATTTGGTTAAATGTTTTGGAATGCATGTTAGAATTGTTTTTATTATTAATGCGATGGTATTCGCTTGAACTTCATTTACATTGCAATTTTGGTCGTTGTAATGCTAGAATTCATTGTATTTACATTAAGACTCGGGAAAGCCATGTAATTCTCAACCGAGTAGGCCACATTTCACTTTGGAAAGAGCAGCGGCGATCGTCTGAGGGGGAGTGCAAATAGATAGGGAGATAAGATTTGATGGGCATAGAATTGATATTTCTAGAGTGACAGGCTAGATTCTTTTGTCAATTTGGTCTAGATATTGGAACTAATGGTCACTAGTAGGTCCTATAGAGAGAGCACAAGGGGCAATTTAAGAGTGAAAGACTAGAACTTACCCAGCACTACAATATATGCAGACAACAACTTTAGATTAGTCAATGCTCTTTGTGCTCGGAAGAGGTAAATAATATTTATGCTCTTATTTGTCACTGCTACATTAAATTATATGCATTTCATTCCTTCACATTTTCTATGTCGTTGCACTTGAGAATGGTAGTTTTTACATCTCATAAATCACCAAACCAATTTATCTATATAAGTTATGTTTAGAATTAATATTTGCATTTAGGAATAGTAGTTATCCTTACATATAATATTTGCTTATCCTAAGGAATTTCTTATATCGCTTCTCTGTGGGATCGATACTAGGATCTTTAAAGAAAACCTTATATTACTTAAAACTATACGTATACTTGCATAGTACCCCTACTGTGTAAATATAATCAAACTTTACATTCATTTTGCACACTAGCCACTTAATTAAATTGGGTCAAGATTTTTGCCAGAAAATATATAACAAAACTACGTAATTGCGAGTCAGGTCAAAGGGCTGCCCTATTGATTCACGGAGACTACCATCAAGAAAACTGACGGTAATAGTGAAGATTCGATTTGATGTTTATTTTTTAATTTTTTTCTTTGCAAATTTAATTTGATTTCAATTTTAAGATAATTTTAAAAATTAAGAATATGCAGAAAGACCGGATCGAGATGGAAAGCACGAGGACTCACATCCAACTCGAAAAGTCGATCAGGGAAAAGAGGTGCTACAATGGGAAGGAAAGCTCGGGGAATTTCATCCAACCCAAGAGGTAACGACAAGTGTGAGGAGATTATAACAAGATGCCTTACTCCATTTAAGAGGGCCTCACACCTTTCTCAAAGTGTCGAGGATGTCACGTTAGGAAGGAAAGCTCAGGGACTCACATCTAATCTAAGAGGTGACGGTCTACATTGGGAAAGAAAGCTCAGGGACTCACATCCAATCAAAGAGGTAACTGTTGACCTCACTTTTGGTTGAGGTTTAGTTTTTTTCTCTTTAGTAGCCTAGAGTCTAGCCATAGGACTTTCCTGTTGACTATTCCTAGAAAACTAGAAAAAAAACCCTCACCATTAGAAATTATATCCTCTTCTTTACTCAACTTAAAGCTCTGCATATTGGTCCTAACCTCTAGCACTTAGTAGGTGGGGTCATTATGGAAAAGCTCAAGGAGAGTTCCCATAGGACTATTTGACCTTATGGTTAACCCTAGGTGCTAGTCTGGGGATAAGGCACTCACTTTCACTCACTACACTCTCACTCACAATCCCTCACAACTCTAAACCCAATATTTGTTGACTTTGATTCCTTGATCTTTTGGGAGGCTCATGTAGATGATCCCCTAAACCCACTGGCCCTAGGGTAGGGTTTAGCTAAGACCAATACATAGAGGACCCAAATGAGGATTCCATTGGTCCATGGCTCATATAGGGTGGTGGGCACCCATTTTCTACGAAAAATATCCAACTTGGTCTTTTGCCCCAAAATCCTCCAATTACCTAGATACCCTTGGAGCCCTAAATTTGGCCAAAATTCCCAAAATTCCAAAATCCACCCAAAATACCCAAATTTGTCCAAAAATCACTTCAAACCTTTTCAAAATACTCAAGTTACCCAAAACTACCCAAAAATTCCAAATTTACCAAAATATCCCCAAAATGGACCAAATTACAAAAATACCCTTGACTTTCCCAAAACCTCCAAAATCACTCAAAATGTCTCCAAAACAATTTTGACCCTTCAACTAAACCCAATTTGGCCAATTTGACCATTTTGACCAAAACCTCCAAATTGCCTTTAAAGGCCTGATTTCCCCAAATTCACCTTAAATGTCCATCAATTTGGCCCAAATTTCCCTCAATTTCAATTCTAAACTCAAATTCACCTTTCAAATGACCAATCTAAACCAAGTCCAAGCCTAATTTGCCCCTGCTTTGAGCCCAATTTTTTATTTAAGTAAAAACCCCAATTTTGGCCCGATGACTTAATCACATCAAATTGAACCCCATAGCCTACTCAATTTACCCCAATTTGAATCCTAAACTCTTCATAAAATTCCTACACACCAAACATGACCTTCAATTGGCCTTGGTGAAGCCTCAATTGCATTCAATTTTAACCCAAGTCCAATAATTCCCAGATTTACCCCAAATTGGTCCTACCTCCAAATTTCACCAAATTGAATGCCTTAACCTCAAAATTGACACCAAATTGATGTTGAAAACTCTTCATGACATTCCCATAGACTATTTTCAACAATTAATTTTGACTTAGCCCAACCTAGACTCAAGTTTAGCCCAACATGCCCAAATTGACCAAAATCCCAAAATCCTTCAAATCGAACCCCTAATTGGACTCAAAATCATTTCAATCCTTTACCAAAAATCTTAATTACAATCATCTACACAATTTTGATCAATCAATTGGGCTCAAAGTCATGGCTAGCCTAACCCAAACCCAAATTTTGGTCATTTAGACCCACATTGAACTTATGCACCAAAATTGGCCTAGCCATGTCAAATTGACCAAGGCAAGACTTCTACAGCCAACTTTTAGACCCTAGTGACCAAGCTAGACTCACTTAACCCACCCTAGATGAGCCATGGACAAAAGGTCCCTTAAATCAAGGGATTTTTTCCCCTAAATTTCTTAAGCCAAAGGGATCTTTGCCAAAACCCATCACCAACCCAAATTAATGGTTGTGACAGATTCCTCTGGCTCACCTGACCTCCTAGCCACCTCCTCTAGCCCTGCCAGCTGCCCTAGTCACTGGAGCACCTCAAAACCGAGGGCCACCATCCCTAATCAAACCCAATCTCAACCCTAGGGGCCAGCTCAACTTGATTAAGCTTTAGAGCCTCTTTGTTCACCACCTCAGCAGACTTTTGCACCCAAGGCCAAGCCCTGAGCTCCACTCTCCGGCAATGGCTATAAAATGTCCTCTTCAAGGCCAAAGAAAAGGTGCTAAAATTTTCTCAATGAGAACCTTCCAAATTGCTCCCATAGCCTCTTTGAGACCTCCTCAATGCAACCCAACCACCTCATTGCCCTCATTTTTCTTGCCGGAGCTCAATTTTTGAGGTCAAATCCTTGTCAAAGATAGGATATTCTCCACCACGCCTCCACAGTGCACCAAGTTTCAATTAAAATCACCCACATCTTCACCATAGTGAAAGAAGACAAAGCCCCATCAATGCTCCCTCACAGATAGCCTCCACACTAAACTTTGATCAACACCCAAATTCGGCCTTGATCAAATTTGGGTCTAGACCTTTCACCATGACCGAAGGCCCAATCCCTAGCCTCCTTGGACCTCCACAAACGTGTCGAGCACCTCTGATTGAAGCTTCCCTTTATAGAGAAAAGGTATTGAACTTCCCCTCTTCCTGAGCTTGTTATGGTTCTCCATGTGATTAGGGTTAGTTTAATGTCATCTTTACCGTATGGATATGGTCGTCTCACTTAGACGAGTCTATAAGATCAAACCTGAGGTCATTTGGTTGAGAAATGAGGGAGAACTTAAGGTTCTAAGGTTAACAGTCACGGGTTTTGGCTATCAGGGACAATGACGCGGAGCCGTTAGATGGCGCGTGTATCGGATAGACAGCTAGGATTGTGTTGGATGGAAGCTTGATACATAAAGCGCGGGCCGAGTCAGCGGCTACATGGATGGAGATGTCCAACCAGAGCACGCAGTGTGGAGCTTCAGAGCCGCCGTAGGTTGACGCGGCGCCGCGTGTTAAAATAGGAATTTTTCTATTTATTTAAATTCTCATAACTTTGAAAAATCATATCTTTGCATAGAAAAATCACAAAAATAAAATAAAAATATCCTAGTGCTCAGTGAACAGAGGAGAACAATGTGGATATGGTTTCAAGTTTATTTGATGCATATTTTATTTTTAATTAATTAAATATTATTTTGAAAATTTTAACTTTCCATGCATGTAGACATTTCATCATGGCTTGATATTTTGGCACGTTGTTTCCTCTATCATGGGGGATATTCTTTGATTTTTCCAAGGTCAGAGGAGACCCTTAGATAGAGATCCATATTTTTCAAGTTTATTTCTATCATTTTCATAAATTAATCACGGTAATTAGCATGTTGCTTAGAAAAATTTAAGAAAAATTTTGGTAGGTTCATTGTGACCAGAGAACCATAGAAAAAATTTTTCATGAGCCAAGTCCTTAAGAACACATCTAATTTTCATAAAGAAAATTAATTTGGGAAAAGTAAACATCTAAATAACTGGATTTTGATTCTCCATTGTGATTTAAAGTTTAGAGGACTCTCTATAAAAATTTCAAAATATTTGGAGTTCATTTGGCAAACTAATTTGATTTTCTAAGTTAAATAGCATTTTTGACACTAAAATGATTTTTAACAATCAAAATATAACTTAAAAAATTAAAAAATTAGTTTTGGCAGTTCTCTGTGATTAGAGGGATTTTCTAAAAATAAAATTATAATTAAAATAAAATTTTCATTTTTTAAGCATATTTTGAGTATTTAAATAATAAAAAATAACAAAAATCTTAAAATTAATAAAATACATGAAAATGTTTTAAATTACATCCTAAGCACTTAGGAGCAATTCGAATATTTTTACTAATATTATAAGTGAAGACATTGAGTTTTAAATCTTAAAAATAATTTTAAAAGGTTAAAAATGGATTTTCCATAATTTCTCACTAAAATAATTCTGGTAATTCAAAGGAAAATCCTAAAAATATGAAATTTTTTCTCTAGTTTTTTTCCCTTAAAGAGATTTAATAAATAATGAAAAACTTAATTTTCCACATTTGAAATATTTTATAATTAATTAATACTCCAGAGCTTAAAATAATTCTAATAATTCAAATAAAACTCAACAAATCATGAAATTTGGTCCAAGTGGTTCTCTAGTCTAGGTCTATCTTCAGTAAAAAATGCAAGTGATTAGGCTTTGCCTTGGTCAAATTATTAAATTTTCTTTGAAAAATCCTATTTTTGTATGTAAATAATCATGTAAATTAAATTAAGTCTTGAAAAAACACATTTTTACCTCTGATGCCTTAATTGACTCATGAGTGAGGTGAGATAAAATATCTAAAATCATTGAATTAAATTTGATGAATTATGAAGTGATAGAGCCTTGGGGCAAAAGTGCAATTTTAGAAATTTAGCCCTAATTAACATTTAGGCTTAATTCAAGAAAGGGCAATGGGTAATCTTTGATCTTAATTAACATATTCAGATGATTGAAACATAAGGAATTAATTGGTAGAAACCATTTCATTTTTCTTAATTAAAGAATAAATTTGTAATTTCTTAAATTTTTTAAATCATTAAAATTTGGAAGTCTAGTAAATTAAATGATCCTAGACTTAGGGGTATGGTTTTGGATGTTAACAACTCACTAATTTAATACCCTATTTGGTATTTAAATGACATTCAAATATTTTGATAATGAATTATTATCACTCAAAATTCAACTTCTTTCAAAAATTACTAATGTGTCCACCAAGGTCCTAAGGGCTTGGTAGTGACCTAGGCTAAATCAAATTTGGTTAAATGAGAATTAGAAAAGTGAATATAACTAAAATATGAACACCTTTAAAATACTACAAGCCCAAGTTAAGGCCGAAATTTGCTAAGTGTCTTAATAGCATTAATTTGCCCCTTTTAAGGGTCTTCACCCACATAATTCTCAAATTAAATAATAATGATAATCACGCTACCTTTAGAGATAATTAAAACATTGATGTTCATTGAACACTAGAGGTATTTACAGAATGGATTATTAAGCAACATGATAAGTTTAAATGAACTCGAGACTTTTAAGAAGGCGGTGAGAGGGAAGCATGGACCTGCTTCTTCCTCTCGACCTTTTGGATACCTTGGAGGTCTACTAAACTTAGTATGTCTTGCTTAATGAAATAATCCTCAAATGAATTAATAGGGGCTCACCAAGATATGATTTAGGATTTGGTAGATCACCAAAACCTTATTTCTCCGCTTTACATAAAATGCTTTTAATATATAAATGCTCTCACATGCATTTTGAGTTTCAGTTGAAGATGACGGGAAGACCATCCAGGTATGTTACTGTACTTACTCACCCACATGTATGAACAAAAAAAAAACACAAACCTGCATGTTAAACAACAATGTCACCCTGCATGACTGCTAGGATAGCCACAAAACGAAAAGGAAAACCTAAACTAAAATCAACCAAGATAAAATTCACTGCCACAAAATTCAAAATATAAAATAACTCAAAATTTAATCACAAACATAACAAAACAATAATTGCAACTAAATTAAGACGTCTCTATCGAATGATCGGAATCCCTCGGAGGAGGTAACCTAATGTTGCTAATGAGGCTTCCCACGGTCTAAATGAAAGTATGTAACTCATTAAGTTGAGTGAGCTTAGTAAATTCATTTGGACTAAGTGAATTCAATAGAAAATAGTGGTACCAAAACAAGGGAACCGTAGAATCCTAACCGGTGTCGCTCTAATCATCTTTAATATGCCCCATAACATTTAAATAACTACAACCATAGGGACATCTGATTTGACATCATAACTTAAAACACTAGAAAACTTGAACTCGCCATGACAATGAGCTTGGAGCTAGCATTATGGGCAGCGCGGCCATCTTCAACTGAAACATTTCTCAATCAACTAAATCATTCTTTCCTTAGAATTAAACAACAAGCCATAAGATTTCGAGGTTCTCTGCCTAGTGCAACATAAATCCTCAACTCATCTTTAGGCTTTTGTATAGCTTTATTGTACAATCTAAGCCCTAACTCGTCTTAGGATTCCAAGGTTGTCATTCGTCACGACCTAAATCCTCACATCTTCCAGGCTATTTGTGTGATTGTTTCGCACAAATGTAAGCCCTAAATTAATAAAATTGGCAAGATGAAACATTCAAATAATTTCTCCTCAAAATTAAAGACAAACAATAGAATAAATTGGGAAGTCACCGAGGTTCTCTTTCGGATCTATGACATCCCCTAGTTCTTCCTCCTTTGGATTACAAAATCAAAATGTTCCAAATTTTAGTCATTCCCATTTCACACCTTTTTGACCGATTTCCTTAAAAAGTCTTATCTTTTGACCTCTTTGAATATAATATTTCCTGATTTTTATAGGGAGTTTTCTTAGGTGACTTTGGTCATTTAAGATGTAATTAACTATGAGGGCTTGCCTTTATAGGAAGTTTTTCTGAACCTAGCTTAAAATAAACCATATTTAATTCTTCATATTAAATAGGGGAAATTATCGGCAAATAAAACGGTTTCGCAGACCAAACAGATGTTATATATTTTTTAGTTTATTTGATTGAGTCTCATCCTCAAGTCTTGTATTTATCCTTTGGGATCGACATAGGGTTTGAGGTATAGTGATCTTTCACTTAAACTATGAAAAATATGGGGTCATTTTAATTTCATATTTTTCTGAAAACTTATATATATGTGTAAATTAAAATATTTTTCCGAAGCCGGCGGCGGGATTTCGATTCTGGCGACCGAAAACTTCCAATGGGCAACTCCAACCAAAAACAGTGCTAACAGTAACGAAGGGAATCATAATTTAGGTACTGGCCCGGGATGAGAACAAGAATTTAGGTACCAGCCCCGGAATAAGAATCGGAAGCCTTGCTCCATTTATGGGGGTCTCACATCGATCTCGAGAAAATGTCACATTATGAAGGAAAGCTCAAGAACTCACATCCAACCTAAGAGATGATGAGCTACATTGTGAAGAAAAGCACAAGGACTCACATCCAACCCAAGAGGTAGCGAAGAGAATGAGAATTTAGGTATTGACCCCGGGATGGGAACTAGAATTTAGATACCAGCCCTAGAATGAAAATCAGAAGTCTTACGCCATTTAAGGGGGTCGCACACCGATCTCGAGAAGATGTCACATTAGAAAGGAAAGCTCAGGGATTCACATCCAACCTAAGAGGTGATGAGCTACATTGGGAAGGAAAGCACAGGGACTCACATCCAACCCAAGAGGTAGCAAAAGAAATCAGAATTTTGGTACCGTCCCTGAGAATTTCGTGAATGCAAAAAATAAGGATGGAATGCAGAAAACTTGTGGACATGATCAGAATCATATCACTGATTCAAAAATTTTGTGAATGCAGAAAACAAAGATGAAATGCAAAAAACTTGTGGACGGAATCAGAATCCTTGCACCGACCCAAAAATTTTGTGAATGCAAAAAACAGGGATGGAATACGGATTACTTGTGGACAGAATCATAATCATTGCACTGACCCGTAACTTTCACGAATGCAGAAAACAGAGATGGAGTGCAAAATATTTGTGGATGGAATCAAAATCCTTGCACCAACCCGTAAATTTCATGAATGCAGAAAACAGAAATCAAATGCAAAAAACTTGTGGATGGAATCAGATTCTTTGCACCGACCTAGAAATTTTGTGAAATCCTGTGTTTAGTGTGAAACTTTGTGAGAATGAGAGTTGTGGAAATTTCTCCGAATAATGTAAAGTGTGAAATTTTGTGAAATGTATGTGAAGCCATGTGGAATTTGTGCAAAGTGTGAGTTGTGGGAATTTGTGTAGACTGTGGAATTTGTACCGCGGAGAGTGGGAAGGATTCGAGAGAATTCATTTATCATTTTTCCTCTTTTTTTATCATTATTTTTTTTATTACGGTATTTTCTCAAATTTGATTTTCTTTCTTATTTTTCTTTAATTTTGAATTTTAATTTTTATTTATTATCAAGATCCCTTTGTATCGTTCTTTATTCGTTAAAGTATGTGACCAATGTATGGTCCTGTGGCATTTTATTAATCAACAAAAGAGGCAATTCAACAAAGTATGCTGAAACCCAAAATAAATTTTGTTAATTCTACTTTGAACAAGTGGTACAACTGATCATATACTGAAAGATACGCCAAAACATCAAAAGTACATTAGTGTAGAAACTGTGATCCCGAAAAATATAATTGTGTAAAATTTATAAAGTTAACTCCGCTTTGCAACGGCGCCAAAAACTTGATGTGGTATTTTATGAATAATAACGTTAAGCACTTAAAGTTGGGATTCTACACAAGTATACATATCGTTATCAAGTAATATAAGACTTTCTTTTTAAGTCCCAAATATCGATCCCACGAGGAAGGTTTAAATTTGAAATGATAAACTAACTAGGAAATTCACATAAATCAATCAAAATTACTGTCACTAACTTCGAATGTTTAAGATATTATCGAAGCTAAATTATTTACTACTAGTAGAATTTAAAAGCAGGGTTTTAAATTAATAACTCTAACTATGTTTATATGATGAAGTTTTCTAATATAAAAAAGCATCTTTCCCACAACAATGAGTTTTTCGTGAAATGAGATGAGATAAATGGTTTAGATATGTATTGTGCCGAAGAGGATCAATTTTAATTCTCTACCCTGATTCAGTCTTATAGAAAATCATTAGTTAATCTTAGGTTTAGTCTCTAAATCCGTGGCTAGGCTAGGAGGATACTGGCTTCCACTTTCCTTCCCTTAAAGGCTAACTCACACTTTAGTTTTTAAACACTAAGATCGAATTAGGGATTTTAGTCTGACACCCTAGAAATCTCCAATTCTACACCCAGCAAAGTATATTTACCTATTTATTTACACTTAATTTTATGAATGAAATACTCCTTAATGAACTTAAATGTGATTCTCACTCTGTTGTAGAACTCATACTCCATTTCTCGGATCATATGTTTCACAACATATTTTAGCAATTCAATTGGTCAAATCGAAAAGTAAATTAAGAGCAGAGTTGAAAAACCATCACAATTTATTTTATATTTTAACATTGGCACATCCAAATTATCTCTTTATTTCATCATATCTCAGAGTAGGGAGAAAGATAAATGAACCAACACAATTTATTTTAAATTTTAACATTGACACATCCACATTATCTCTTCATTTCACCATATCTCGGAGTAGGGAGAAAGATAAAGGAATCTACTCAGACTTCATGAAAAAGATACAACAAAACACAGATTTTATATATATAAGAAAGTTCATACAATAATAATAAAAAAACAACACTTATCTGAAGCTCTTTATCAAAGAAAATCATTTGTAGCCTCTCTTAGAAAATGTAGAAAGAAGAAATCTCTCACTTCTTTTCCTCTCCAACACTTATTTGAGAAGAATTCACACTTAAACTCACCACAAAAACTCAAAACTATAAAAAACAATAACCAACTAATGGTGTCGAATGGCATGGAATGTAGGTGTGTGAAGAGGAAAATTGAAATGAGTTGAGGAGTTTGAAATGGTGTGAGGGGGGTTCTGATCAAATTTTGGCCCTAAATAAAGCCTAGGTCGGTTCTCAAATAGGTGCATCCAAAAACTCTTCAAAAAGCGTCCAAATTCGTCGAATCTTCTAGAAACAGGCCTTCCACTGACACTGCTGCCGCCGGCGCCCATCGTGACGCCATCAGCGCCAGAGGCCCGTAATTAAATCCCAAGTCTTTGTCAAATGGCGTCGTCAGCGCCCAATCGGGCACCGTAGGCACTGAATAAATCTTTTAACTTCTCCATTTTGCTCCAAATTCAATCATTTTTGCTTTTTTTGCTCCAAGTCATAAAAATCAATAACCTGCAATAAAACATTGAGAATTTTTATTGGTGTTAAAGTACAATATCAACAAAAATGAGTATAAAATACGTGTCTAAAAATGGATATATTTTTTTTGTATCAAAATCTCCCAAACCTAAATGTTACTTATCCTCAAGTAACTCCTTTACTACATAAAAATATAACTTATGGTAGAGATTTTAACTTCTAGATTTTCATATCTTAGTTCATTAGATAAAATAACATCACTTAAGAAAAATTCAAAATAACTTCAATTAATACTAAAGGTATAAGAATATCTAGTAGTCAAGTCTAAGAGTTTTGATTCTTATTTCTTTTTTTAAGGAAAATTGCAAATTATTCATATTAAAGCCACTTAGAATATCCATATGAAAAATATTAAAGCCACTTAGAATATCCATATGAAAAGGAACTTCATGAAACTTTACTAGTAAATATTCTTTACTGAAATATAAGTTTAGAAAATGTAGTCAAGCCTTCTTCTTTAAGTTGATTCAAGTGAAGACAATTTTTAATTAGGCATCTCCTCAAGCTTCTCCTCACATTTTTTTTTTATTTTCTTTTCGTTTTTTTCTTTTCAGAATCATTTTCAATCCTTTTTCTTTTCATTTCTTTTCTTTTTCCTTTTTCTTTTCATGTGAGAATTACTATGTATGGATAGCCTTTAATGATTTTGAACTTCACTATCCCGTTCTTAAAGTTAAAAATTTTTCACATTCCTTCACTTCATAAATTTATATTAGCTTTAAAGATTTTTCATAAAGTCTAAATTTTTTCTTCTTACATGAATCTCTAAGATTTTTAATACTTAAAAAATACAAATTCATTTACTAAAAATAGAAAAATATAGTCTTATTCTATCATACCAAATAATCTTAATCTGTAAAATTAACCTTTATTATTTAAAAAATTTACTTAAGTTTACTATATATTTAGAAACATAGATATAGTTATCTAAAGTTACCCTCTAATACCATGGTCATGTTAAAAAAAATTTAAAATATTTTGAAAATATAACTAATCGAGGACAAATAAAATTAAGCTTTTTTAAAAAAAAAAGAAATTTTTCTTCCCCCTAAACTAAAATTTTTAAAAGATTTTAAATGAAAAACTAAAAAATTAAGGGTTAACGAAAACATTTAATGCATAAAGAAAAGACAATTATGTTGAAGGTTCTGATATGAAATTTAACTCTGAAATATTACATTGCTAATATGAAAAGCTACAAGACTTAAAACATTAAATAGCACATAATACATATAAAAATTTGTTGATAAAGAGTTAACTACAAATACATCCAACAAAGTACTAAAAACTAATAACTTCTAGCAATTTCACAAATCTAAAGTTCACAACACAACATGCAAAAAAAATAAAGTATCACAGTCCATAAACAAATAGTCTCAACAATAAAGTACAATTAAACATAAAAAATAAATAAAAATCTAATTAAAGCATCACCAATCATCATCATCATCTTCTTCTTCTTCTTCTTCCATGTACAAATTCTGCTGCTGATATGGAGTAAAAATAGGGTGAGTAAGAAATTGAACTGAGTGATCACCCTTCATGAATTTGACAATTGCATCATCATAAGAAGCATCATATTCGAACTTCTGTCTTATCAAATCATTAAAGTGAACCTTTTTGCCCTCCATATTTTTCATCCTATGATCCATTCTTAAAATATCTTCATGTTGGATCATCATTTGCTTCATAAGTTCTTGGATAGTAGGGGTACTAGAAGTACCTGAAGTAGAAAGAATATCCCTGGTCCTACTTCCAGATCTCCATCCAACATGAGATTCATAAGTCTTTATATTGGCAAGCCCAATAGGTTTTAGATGTTCAATCCTCTTCTCCTCTGATTTATAATCAATTAATGCCTGTTCACATAGTGTGAAGATCAGGGCAGGGTGTGCTAAACCTCCAGTAGTCTCTCCAAAAGCAATAGATTGAGTGTTTCTATAAATAATAGAGCCTACATCTATTCTTTTCATCTGCTGGATACAAAAGTTCAAGAAGGCTCTATCCCTTGTAACCTTACTATGATGATTTGTTAGTATCATTCCTTCTGAAATAAATAATGACAGACCTTAGATACTACATTTAACATAGAAAGAGGAAAGTTTTCCTCAACTCCATTCTTCACCTTCCAGGTTCCTCTTCCATCAGTAAGAAAAGAAATAATCTCATTCAATGCCTCATTTGTAGTAGAAAACGATTTGTACTGGCAGCTATATACATCTTCCAACCGATAAAATTCATTAATCTTCCTCAGAGTAAACTCCACCATTTATCCACGAACAAACACAAAGTCTTCAAAAGTCTCCTTGAAATTGGTGTAGAACTCCATTACTACACCAATAATTGCCTCAACAGTAAAGTAGCAGAAATTCTCCCACTACTGAGCATTGATTACTCTTCTACTTCTCCTCCCGGATTTTTAAAACATCGATCTGGAATCACTTTTTTTAGTTGTACGTAGACAATTGAAGTAAATGTTGGCCTTGTAATTGATAAACTTTTGAACATCAAAATCTACCTTTCTCTTTCCTTTGCTCATTCTAGGTGTCATGGTAGATCTACAAAAATTTGATAAAATCTAAAAAAATTCCGAAAAATTCCAAAAATCACAATGTGAAACATTTTAAACTTAAATATACTAAGTAAGAGTTTTTCACCAAAGGATTTTCTCAAAATCTTCCAAAAAAATCTCAAAATTTTGGATCTCGACAATGTAAAATAAATCCTTAGTGAAAATAAAAAATTTTGAATTCAAAGTGTGACTCTTACATAGAGAAGATGAAATTCAAGCTTTGTTTGCCTTAAAATCACCTCAAATTTGAGCAATAGCAAGTCTTAGGTGCAAAAACTGGAGGTTGAAGGTGACTCAAGGGGTAAAAATGGTGTTTCACTGTGCAAATCACAAATCTTAAGGGTGTTTGGATCGGTTCGGGTCGAGGGCGCTGTCAGCGACCATCTGGTGTCGTCGGCGCCAGTGGCCAAAAATTCACTTATTTGATTTTTTAAATTTTTAGTTTTTATTTCAATTTACTCCAAAGTTTATTTAGTCTTTTTGAACATTAATTTTCATATAAAAATAATTCACAAACAACACCAAACTAACTTTTATATATGAAAATACACTTTTTACAAATACATTTTTTTTATCACATTTCCACATCTTCAAAGCAAACTAAAGTATAACTCAGCGTGGAAATCAAGCTACAACACTATAATGCTAACACAAAACTATACACATAATCAAAGTTCTAAAGCAAAGTAAAATAAATCAAATCCACACAATTACATTAAAACATAAGTATTTTAAAAATAGTAGAGAGTCCAACTTCTTCAATTAATGTACCTCTTCTTTAGTACTTTCTCCTCCTCTAATATCTCCCATAGACTAGTAATGGACATATAAATTGTGGAAGGGCCGGTACGAGAACTGATCAATCAAATTTTCATTGATCCATCCATTTTTCGTGAACATTTGTACCAATCCTGCTTCAACTGTTCCTGTATGATCAAAGTTCTCCTTCATTCTCCAATCTAGGTGATCAAAAAGGTGGTTAAGATTTCCTATTGCATTCATAATACTCTGAAGTTCTCTTTCTCTTTTCTTTATTCTCCTCTCCAAAGATATTGAACTTCCAACTGCTAGTGGCATCAATGGTGTTGAAGCATGTGATGAACGATCCAAAATACAATCTAATACTTCATTTCCATTTCCTATGTAATTTCCATCAATAGGAATCATGGGCTCCCAAGGTAGTAAAATTTTTTTCCCAACTTTCAGATGGAACTTGAGATTGACTGCAAAGTAGGAAAATTGTTTAAGGATGCTCAAGTCCGTATATTGGCCCATTCATGATAATATCCATAACATATTTGAAAATAATTAACCCTATATTAATAGGTTTTTCCATTTGAATGCAATAGTTTAGAATGACACTTTCTTTTGTAACTCTACTAATCTTCATGGTAGGTAGTAGTTTTGCAGATATGAAGAAATGTCATTGTTTTGAAATTGGGTTAAGCAGCGAGCAGAGAAACTAACGTATCCCTCATCTCTGATTTCCCAATTAACATGTTCATCCATCAGAAAATTATATACTTCTTGCATCATATCTTTTGTCGGGATAAAATTTGTATAATAGCAGATTAGAACATTTTCTATCAGTCTTACCTCGAATGAAGACAACACCCAGGGTAATTCCATGTAGGTTAGCATAAAACTCTTTTACTACGGGTACTATAACTGCAGCAGTAGTGTAGCACAGAACTTCCCAACGCCTCTGTAATATTATTTTCTCAATCTGTGAACTTAGATTGCTAACTTCATGATTGACAAAGCTTCTCTCCTTGATAAGTCTCTTCTTCATGATTACTTTTTCATATAATATCTGTGCGTCAAAACTGATAAACTTTCTTCTATTAAAAACTTTATATCTTGAAGTATTTCTGGAATTGAAAGCCATGGAATTCTAAATTAGGAAGTTTATGGACGTTCAAGTCAGTTTTTAGGACTTTAAAAACACCTCTCAGAGTATATTGTGGAGTAAAATCCCGCCAAAGTCCATCAAAATCATTTAGTGCCTGGAAAATGCTCAAGACAGTGTCGGAGCTCCCGATGGCGTTGTCGGCGCCATGGTCCTTTAGTCGGGTGCCATAGGCGCTAGAGGCCAAATTCGCGTCTGAAATTTGTTTGTTCAATTTGATTCTAAATTTTCTCCAATACTAATATTTATCTTAATTTATGATATATAAAATTGTGTAGGACTTAAAAATACTATTATTTCCTAATACATAAACACGTTTATTAACAAAATAGTAATACATAGATATATAGATTCATATATGGATTGTCTCCCACAAAGCGTTTGGTTTAACGTCGTCAGCCCGACATACCATTGGTTTAGTTGGGTTGATTTAACTTTAAAACTTCTTTAAATTGGGGTATTTATGCTAGACCTCTAATCTGAGGATGATGAGCAGTAGAGACTCTATGCATAATATCATATTTCTTTTTTAATTTTTCTATTCTCTTATTTCTAAAATGGGATCCTCCATCTGTAATAATTACTTTCGGCATTCCATATCTTGTAAAAATATTTTTATTTAAAAATTTAGAAACACTCCGAACATCACTTTTAGGTACAACAATAGCTTGAATCTATTTGGACATATAATCAACAACAAGTAATATATATAAGTTTTCAAATGAAGACATAAATGGTCCCATAAAAGCTAATCCCCGCACATTAAAAATGTCAACTTCCAATGTGTAATTTAGAGGCATTTTGTTTCTTCTAAAAATATTTCCTACTATCTGACATTGATCGCATGATTTAATATATTCATTAACATCTCTAAAAAAAGTTGGCCAATAAAGTCTAGCTTGCAAAATTTTATAAGCAGTTCTATTTGTTCCAAAATGTTCTCCAAATTCAGAATCTTGACATCTTTCAATTATTTGTTGAGTTTCTTCATAACGTACACACCATCTAATAATAAGATATTTACATTATTTATATAAATATGAGACATCCAAAAAATAGAATTTTGAATCATATATAAATTTCTTTAATTGTTGATTCTTAATATCTGGTTAGTGCCTTCTATTGCATACATTTGGTTCAGGTATGAAACTAACACTTTACATCTATTTTTTTCAATGTAATTTTAACAAGCCAATTTCTGAGTAATCAGTCTTGCTGATTGTAGTTCGTGCTCCGAGGTTGAGTTTGTCTTCTGGCTCTCTTCTTTCGTTGCTTTCAAAAGAGCCCATGAAACTTCCTTCACTAGCGCCTGATTTTTCTATATCTACAGAGATCTTCCCGAGGGATTTGCTTGTTCTTATTCCATTGCCCCTCAGATCGGGCTTGATCGGCTGCTGATAGGTAAAAAACCATTAGGGGTTGTTCTCGTTTTTGTTACTCTTTAGCTAGTTTCAGTCTGTCTTTTTGCGAAGTTCCCTTCCTGCTAAAGCAATGGTCTAACATCCCTATATTAGAGCAGGATTGGATCCAGCAATGGAAGCTAGATTGCCACGTTCAAGCTATAAGTCAAGCCAGTTCATCCATGGCAGGGTTTAGGAAGCCGAACACGAGCCGAACATGAACATGAATATTTAAATTGAGTCGAACATGAACACACTATTCACAAGCCAATTTTGAACACGAGCTGATTTCGAACACTAGCAGTTTCGAATGTGCCAAACATGAGCCAAGCATGAGCTCGCTCAAGCTAGGCTCATTTACAGCACTAGAAGTGGGCTTCTCCCTCTCCTTACCACGGGCATGAGGAGGTGGAAGAGCAGTAGCAATTCTTTGGAGGCTCTCATCTTCGGTGGTATCTGACAAGGGATGAAACCTACTCCATTGGAGGAGAGGAGAGGTCTTAAGAACTCTGAGTTCCTCCTGCTGAGGAGTCTCATTAATTGGGGCTAATTTTGTAGCCTTGGCCCTGGCAACCCTCTGGATCTTACGGTTACGATTTCTCTTTTGTGACTTAGTCAGCGGTGTAGCCTCTGAACTGGAACCAACCCAAACACAGATGGCGGGGCAGCAAATGTATCAACTGAACTCTCTTCAATCAGTACTTCTTTTCCCTTGGCAGACAATGTTGTGGGCATCGTGACGGTAAACCCGGCAGCGGTAGGTATAACGACTCTCCTCATCACTGGAGTGGCAGATCTGGCGGGTACAGAAACAATGGCTTTAATGGATGTTGAGACAGTGATGATCTACGCCTTCTTGTAAGAAGGGAAGTCCTGGTGACAGTTCAAATCGAACTCAGCAGGTGGCTCTGGAACTTTTGAGGCAGTAACCTTCATGACAGCAAATGGGGCCTTGCCAAGCATGACCTCAAACTCGTCAAATCCATATACAAACTTGATCATTGGTGCAATGTTGTGCACCTCTCCGTCGATAGGCGGGTTGCAAAAGAAGGTCAAAGTCGGCGACGCCATCGTAGCAGATTTAGAAAAAAATGTTCTGAGGGTTAGTATCGGCCAATACCTTTTGATTTTAGTGCAAGCACTGAAAATTAATGTAAGTCAATCTGTGAACTAGGCATGTATGTTTTATTTTTGTTTTTACTTCATTTTCATTTTCAAATTTGTTGCTTATTTGTGATTATAACGTTAAAGGGTTTCGATTAAAATTAAACGAGGGTGAAGAGATGTAAAGGTCTGGCTCAATTTGCAAAATAGCAAACCAAACCTGAAAGATGTGATGAAAACATAAAGTTTAGGACCCAGTGCAGGATCAACTTCACAACGCACATCGCCTTGGTGAAGCTAGTTCACCAACACACCTATTGGGGGTCCAATCCCACACAAAAAGAAAAAGTTCTAAAGGACTCCTGAGCATCTCTGTTTAAAGATGGTTAAACAGACGGTCCTGAGATCTAAAAGAGTTGACTGTGCTTGCCCAAGAAAGAAATGAGCAAAGCATGTTTGCGGAAGAAGGATAATATGACCCATGAGGGAAATGGACATAATACCGATGTATGAAGACAACTTTCTAATCGCAATGAAGAGAGAAACAACTCCCTAGTGGAGTTGCTAGAAAATTGTCGATCGCCAAATTGGGAAGGTGTATTTAATTTTATATAGACTGAACTGATTTATTATAGACAATAGTTTAAATAAATGAGCACAACACCGCAAGTGATACATCTATCCTGAGGAATAGACATATTACTTACTAGTGATGCTCTATTAAATAAACTAAAGAATTTATGACATGTGTTTTAGTCTGTAAAACCATTTATGTTGATCGACAAATTTTTCTTATCTAATATGAAAGATTAGATAGGGTTTATATTAAGTTGGGTTCTAAAGTTTCTTATAAGAGCAATCCCTTATAATTAATTATATCTTAAATGATCGAGGTCTCCTAAAACTCTCGATTTAGATCAGAAAATATTGACTTCAAGAATTTTAAAGGGTATGACTTTTCAAGGTCAGATAAAGGATTATCAAATTATTCATTATACTTTAGGTCTCCTAAAACTCAAGTTTGGAACAATTATTATGGAATTCAAAAGGAGAAAAATAGAGGATGTCATGGATCCTGAGGAGAGTCTCGGTGCTTCCCAAACTATCCTATGGTTTGGCTTCAATTTAAAGGATATATTATTAGATGTTTTATCATGCCAATTTTATTAATTAAGGCTTACATTTGCATGATGCAATCATATAAATAGCTTGGAAGATTGGAGGATTTGTGTCATAACAAACGACAACCTCGGAACCTAAGGCAAGTTAGAACTTAAATTGCACAATCATGATAGTGCAAAGGCCTAAAGATAAAGTGAGAACTTATGTCATACTAGGCAAACAACCCCAAAATCCTATGTTTTGTTATCTAATTCTAAGAAAAAGATTTTTCATTGTAGATCTGTTTGCTTTCTCGAAGTTGTTCTTCTGTGTTCCCTTGTTGTGCTGCCCGCAGAATCCACTCCAAGCTCCTCATTGAAGTAGCAGTCCTAAAGTATAATGAATCAAAAGGTTTTATCATGTGTGTTTAAGTGTTTTGGTTTTGTTATTGTTCAAGTAGTATGCGGGGGTTAAAGTTGATTGGAGTGACACCAGTTATAATATCACAGTTCCCTTGTTTCGGTACCACTATTTTCTCTTTAATTTACTTAGTCTAAATGAGTTGTTAAGCTTATTTAAACTGGGGAGATCTCGTTAGTAACTGTGGGTTACCTCGTCCAAGGGAATCTTGCAAATTCAAAAAGGCAAATTATTTTTTTGTTTTATTGTATTTTTTTTTAAATGTTATTTAATTTTAAAAAATAGTTTTTTTGTGATTTTCAGTTTTGGAATAATTTTGCAGGTAATGTAAGTAAATGCAAGTAGAAAGTGTTGTAAAGTAAGTAAACAAAATTACATTACATAAAATATAAATGTGTACATGGGTCTCTGCTACATCTGCATGATTAGCATCATAAAGCATAATATATTTGAAGAAAATTCAAATAAATAGCAGGAAAGTAAACAGAAGCATCTAGTACTAAAAAAGTCAGAAAATGGGTCTTAACAAAACACAAGAGAGTAAGAAAAAACTCATAGTCACATATAGATATCGAGATTGAGTGTAAGGCATTGGTAAAGGTGGGAGCTCAAAGTTGGATTGTGTGCTTCCCAACCTTAAGTAGGAGCTACCAACCCGAAAACCTACGGAGAACAGTCCTAACCTCGATCCAAGTGATCAATTGTGGAACTTTATAAATTTTCATTTTTAAACTTAGTTTTCATGCATGTATGATTGTTTTATCATGCAAAAGAGATTTTTGTTGCAAAAGGGATTTTTATTTAAAATATTTTGTAGAGTGGTGCAGTCTACGGGTTAATCAATTTAATCAAGTTTAGGACTACAAACAACCTAAGAGTTTTAATAGATGACTTTCTTGAACGAAGAATAATAAGCACAATTTTCCTTTAAAATATCCAAGAGATCATAAAAGTGTTCAAGGCATAACCCCGAACAACTTTTAGAACCTCTTGAAACGCTTCGAGTTTATTTGAACTTATTATATTATTCAACTAATCATCCGAATTTAAATTTATATTCAATGTTTTAATACACCCTATGCTCAATGAACCTTAATATTTGAATTATTCCATGAAAGGGGTACTCAGACATTCAGTTAATGTTTTTTTTAAGAGTTATGTAAGTTGATGCCCTTAAGGCAAGTTGAAGTTATTAAAGATATTGTACCCATAATTAAAATTGAGCTTGTAGTGCTCAAAGGTATTCTTTAATCAATCATGTTTCACTTTTCTAAATCTCATTAAACAAGTTTAAATATCAAGCCTAGCTCACTACTAAGTCCTTAAATTCAATATTCAGGGTAGATTTGTAATAATTAAAAAAAGGTTAAATTTAATGAAATTTAATTCTCATTAAGGGATCACACTTATCATTTCATCACCAATCAGGGACTTCAAATAAGTAGATTATTTTCTTCTTGACTTAAGCCCGCTACCTTAATATCATCCAATTAGATTGACTTCCGAATCAAAATAATTCATAAAATTACAATTTTACCCTTATTATGAAAAAGTGACAAATTGATTTCTACCTCTTAACCCATTATGTTGCAAACATCCAAAAGAGTTTATTTTAATCAAAATAACCCATTTACGCTTTGACTTAACCTAAAATTTGATTAAGGCATCAAAAATCCAAAATTACTATTTTTCCCCTCGGACTCTCCGCTTGATAACTCACAAATACAACTCAAATGACTTTCAAATTTTTATGTACCCCACTCATGGGTTAATTAAAATATCATAAGAGAAGTTATGATTTTTTCTATTTTTTATTTAATTTTTATAATTATCTTAGCTCAAAAATAGGATTTTCAAGGTTAGTTTATTTAATTAATTAAAGTAAAATTTCTGCTCATGGTAAAATTATTCGAGTTTCACCTAGGTCAGAGGACCACTTGACAAAATTTCATGATTTTTTGAATTATATTTTAATTATTATAATTAGTTTTTGGTTTAATGATTAATTAAATAAAAAATATAATTTAATTTTAAAAAAATATACTTTTAAAATTTTTATTAAATCTCCCTAAGTACAGAAAACTCAAAGAAATAAGCTTTTCATTTTTGTGATTTTTATTTTATTTATTATAATTATTTTAATGAAAAATTAAGGAAAAAAATATTTTTAGCATTTAAAATACATAACTAAATTAGAAAAATTAGGAAAAATATTTTAAAGGGCCTCATGTGATCAAGTAACAATTAGTAATATTTTTGGGCATTTTCATACTTTTACAATTTTTTATTATTTTTAATTATTTTTAATTATTTTTAAAATTTAAAAATGAACCAAAAAAGAACTATTTGTTTTAATATAAATTTTATTTTTCCTACATGCCCTGATCACAAGAAACACTTAAAACAACTTTTCATAACTTTCATAATAATATTTTATTTATTATAATTATTTTAATACAAAAATCTCATTTTACTTGAAAAATAGACTTTAGTGGTCAAATCAATTTAAATGGTTTTCAAATTTTTACAAGGAGTTGCAACAATCATTATTTACAGTGTGGAACCATTTTTATGAATTTTTGAATAGCATTGTATTTATTTATTTTTTCATGACTTTTAAACACTTAAGTAGCTATAATAATTTACAGTATTATTTGAATCAATTTAATATTTTTCATATAGTCCTCTGACCACATGGAACCTTTCAAAACAAATCTCATATTTTTCTGACTTATAGTTTAATTTATATAATTAGTTTAAGCAGAAATAAACAACTAGGCTTGAAAATTAGGGTTTCATGGCTAGAGATGTTCTCTAACTTTCGAAAACTCAGAGGACATCCCTACTATCACGAAGAACAAACCCCTAAAATTTCAAGCAATTGTGATAATTATTTATTTAATTAAAATTAAAATAAGCCATGGAGTATTTAATTAATTAAAAAAATGCATGCCAAATAATTTTAATTTTAGGTCCATAATATTCTCATCTATTCACTGAGCAAGAGGGTATTTTTATTTTATTTTTAACTTTTCTACACCAATTTATGAATTTTTAAAGTTTCTGAATTAATTTAAATAAAAAAATACCCTATTTTCCTACTTATCCACGTGGTGCCACGTAATCCTACGACGGCTCTGAAACTCCACAAGGTGCCACACAATCCTACGACGGCTCCGAAACTCCACGCGGTGTGCTCCTATTCGACGCCGCCTTTTGCATCAGTGCTAACTCGACCCATGCTTTATGAACCAGACTCCTTACTGATGCCTCCTCCATCGTTCGATCATTACACGCGCGGATGGATGACATTCATTCATTGTCCCCAAACGTTCTAAATTGTGGACCGTCCACACTAAAACTTTAAGAACTCGCTCGATACTCAACCAAATCACATGGTGTTTATTCCTACAGCTTCATCTACTCAAGGCAAACCTATCTATATGGTTACATGCGTATGAAATGCATGTTCACTTCACAATTGATGAAACCGAGCCCAAAATTAAGGATTTCAAAATATACCTTTACTCAAGGGGTGAGGCCTCGATTGAGTGCTTGCGAAAGCTTCTTTGTGGTCCAACAAACCTCCTCGAAGTGTCACCTTGCTCTGGTATGGGGTCCAAGTAGGATTTCGGTCAAAGGGTGATGCGGCTTTGGTCTAGAGGTGGGTTAGAGTGCTCAGGAGAGAGGGGTTTTGATGGGGAACTTTTTTGTTTGTTCTGAGGAAGCTTTTGGATGGTTTAATTTGAAGTTTGGAGGAGTTTAATAGAATGACAGAAAAACCCCTGGATTTTGAACTCAAAATTCTAAAGGGGCAGTGTTTGTGGATGGCTGAGGACAGTGGGATCGAACTCAGGGAGGCTTGGAGAAGCTTTGGTGAGAATTTGGCAGAGTCTCCCCAGGGAATTGGATGAACTCTATGTTTGGCCGTGAGAGGGGTCCTATTTATAAAGAGAGCCATGACTGCCACCAAGGCAAGCTAGGGGGGCAAATAGGACGCTTATGTGGGAGGGATGAATAGCGCAATTGGCAAATGGGGTTTAACCACAGTGGATGGGTGAAATTCAAGCTAGGTCCATGGGGGTGCCCTCTCAGTTTTGGGCTTTCCAGCCACTAGACTGGTCGACCAATCCAGAGGAGGTGGCTAGCAAAGTCAGGGGAGTCAGAGGTGTAGGACATTGTCACAAAGCATTTGGAAATCAATTGGGTTGAAGATTGAGGGGCTAAGAAGTTCAATTTGAAGGAATTTTGACTTTAGGGCTAGGTATGAGGTTAGGCAAAACAAATTGAGGGTTCCATTTGATTTAGAGAAATGTCATGAAGATTTTAGAATCCAAAAGTGGGGGAATTGGATAGGCTAGAGAGTGTTTTGGGCAATTCGAGTGATTTAAAATGGTTTAGGATAATGTTTGGATAAAATTTTTGGATTTTAGAAATTTTTGAAAATTTAGGATTCTAGGGGCAATTTGGTAAATTTTAGGAAAGTTTAGGGGCAAAAGACCAATATTGGGTATTTGGGTAGAATTAGGGTTTAATTAGGAGGCTAATCACAAAATTACCCTTATGGTATCATGAGACCAAGGGAGCTCCCATTTTGGGTCCTCCATGTGCTGGTCTTAGCCAAACCCTAGCCTAGGGCTAGGGGGGCACCATCCACATCAGTTTCCAAAATAGTAGGGAATCAGGCTAAGAAATTTTGGTTAAGGGTTTTAGATTGTGAGTTAAAGTGAGGGGTTCAAATGTGTGTGTGCAATGCTGGCCAAGACCACACCACCTAGGGCTAACCCTAATGTTAGGCAATCCTATGGGGACTCCTCTTAAGCTCCCCCATGCTTGGCTCCATCCTACTAAGTGCTAAAGGTTAAAACCAAACATTTGGAATTTCATAAAGAGCAAAGAAGTGTTTAGAATTTCTAATGGGGAAGGGGTTCATCATTAGTCATCTAGGAATAGTCAACAGGAAAGTCATATGGCTAGAACCTAGGCTTCTAAGGAAAAAAGACTAGACCTCAACAAAAAGTGGGGTCAACAATAACACATCAAATTCAAATACTATGAAATTATTTGATACAAGACAATGTAAAAACAATATACTTATCTTCTTCCCTGAGAAATGAAGAACTCCAACCCAAAGTGTTCTCCTTGCAATCTTAGAGCAATTTCTAACACCTCTCACATATTTCAAAGTAAAATACAGCAATAGAAAATAAAATCTCACTTTTTTTCAATTCCCTACATTTTTCTATGCTTACTTGACTTCTCTAATGTTATCCTTTTGTTTCTACCATGAATCACTGAAGAAAAAGTCTCCATCTTATGTGAAAAATTGCTGGAAAACCGTCCAGGCAGTTATGGTGCCTAGCCATCCAACTATGATGCTTAAGCGTCCAACTGTAGCACCTAGGCACCGCTCCCTCTGTCGGCTGAAATTTTGAACTGGCGCCTAGGTGACAGTATGTAGCGCTTAAGCATCGGGGTCTCTGGATTCTGGCACTTAAGTGCAAGAAGCTGACGCCTAGGCGCCAATTCAGAGGTCAACTCCTTGCTCCATTTCACTCTGTTTCGCTCCATTTACCTGCAACCAAAAACATGAAAAACTTTCCTTTAAAGTGCAATATCATTCAAAAACAAGTGTTAAATGTATAGGAAATTAAGTATGTCAAAATACATATCATTCATCACCTGAATAGCACATGAGAATGGATGTCTCTAGATCTCCCGTTACATTATAATTTGCATTAAGGTTATGTTGAGCCTTAATGCTGCATACAAAATGTCATGGTGACTTACCTCCTCATTCATATCATTTGTTTACAATGGCATTTTAATGCATTAGTTTTGTATCATAGTTGCATATCATTGCATAAAAGTTCTTAGGTGTTTGCACTCAAATTTTAAAAAATTAGTTGGTGTTCATCACATGCATGTCATAACTTTCTTGACCTTATTAAAGTGGACCAACATATCATTTACATATAAGTCTTGGTTAAAGTAAAGACTCTGCAATGGTGAGACTCATATAAATCTAGGAGTTAACTTGTGTTTGTATAATCTTTGTCAAAGAGGAGGTTTTAGTTTTGTTGACTAAAAACAAGTTTCAAGTCCTTTCTAATTTCTCTTATCACATTCCAACAACTATTTTTAAAAACCCCACTTCCCTCATTTGCAATGTGGGATATACTAAACCAATGGTGCACATCAATTTCAACTCAACTACTATTTTAGTTAAGAAAATTAAGGGAACTATTTAGTCTAATCAACAGAAGGCTCATAGTTATATTCAGGAATTCCTCTCCTTCATATTTGATACTTTTGAGTAGGTCCTGCATAAGTTTTTACATTATCCTTACCAGGGAATTTACCAAATAGGAGAATTAAGTATGCCCATAAGACTGTTACACAATCTACTTACCAAGCAATTCCTCAAGAAGGAGATTGAAGTATGCCCACAGGACTGTTAGACGGTTTAAAAATGTCCTCTATGATTCACACAATTATATATTCATAGATGTCTTTTGTGACACCTGTTATTGTTTCTAAAAATATTTCATTTGATATTTTGCATGTTGTTGCATCCACATCTTCTATATGTCAGATAAAAGATGACACAAGAAAAAATATTTTGAATATTTTTATTATTCTTTGAGTAAAAATCAAGTGCATACTTCATATTCTAATGAGGGGAAACTGAGGGTTGCGCTCGTAGGTACTCCCCATTTTATTTTAAGAATAAAATTGTTAAAAGAGATGACTATCATCTGATGTTGTCCAAGGAAAAACGGCTTGTAAAAGATTCAATTAAGAATGCTTCAATATTTGAACCCTTTAGTCATTTAGCTTCAAAAAAGATATCAAGATGAAGGAGATTAGGTCCTCTATTGATATTATTTCAGACCTACCTACTGACAGCCCACAAGTATGTGTTGAGACAGATCGTAAGAGCTACCCTTCTCTTAATCCATTGGCCTTCCAAAAGGTTTCATAGAAGATGATAATGAACATGAGGATGAATTGGTCATTTATGTTTTCTTTGCATAACAATATATGATTGTGATCAGTAGAACAGGAAAATATTTAAATGAAAATTCTCCCCAAAACTCTGATCGAGTAAACCTTCCTGAATTTGTTGAGGCTCAAGAGGCCACTATGATCAAGAAATAAGTAATAAGGATGACTACATTGCTCAACTTTAAAGTTAGATTATTCAGATGATAACTAGAATGAACCTTTTATTTACTCAACTGTTGTGTTATAGGCAGACCAAGCAAGGCCCAATGTAGTTTTGCCCGTTTTGCAAGTTAAGACCAAATTGTGTGTGTTGCTTCTATACCTATATTGACGTATGCTCCTAAATCAAACATTATGTTGCCATAACTTCCTATATTTGAACTCCATTTATAATCATTAATGGATGTTAAGGTTAAGGGCATTGGGACCACGCCAAAGTGAAACCTCTGTAAGCAAGGGAAAGTTGTACTTAAGGAGTATTAGGTTATTCCCCATCCCAAGGGATTTATCCTTCTCATGATCAAGCACGTTGATGGAATTGATAACATGTTACAAGTATAGAACATTATGGTATTATGTCGATAATAATGATTTGTTGCTCCTTAGCTTGTCTATTACTACTATGTTTGGATTCACTTTTGAATAAATGTTGAGTAACCTAACGAGACAGTCAGAACAATCATTGAGATAAATGATGCCTTTATGAAGAAGTTTGTAGATGAGCATCACCAAGTCACCATGAATGATTTAGTGCAAGATCAAAAATCAAGAGAATTTGGGATGAATTTCGTGATCCATAAGAAAATTTTGAACATGAAGAGTAGCATGTTATTGCTATCTTGATGAGTAAAATTATAATGAGTGCACCATCCCGTCGTGCAACTGTGAGATGAAGAGTTGGTAACTTAGCATTATCCCATAGAAGTTCCTTACTGCCATAGTGCAACGTCATATACAACTATACAGTCTCAAAAAGCTTAAATTAGCAGAAATATATGGCAAAAAATAAGAGAGAATGTGAGATGAGTAATGTTTTACTAACTAAAATGTTCAATTCAAAGGCAGTTCTTTTCTAAAAGATAATTTTGTGTATCCTATGATACGGAATGTAATCGACCAATTTTCAAATTAGCTATATGTAAACTTTATGTTACATAACTAGGTGAATAAACATTACTCTTCAAATAATTAGGTTATGGAGCTTCAACAGTATATTTTGATCAAGAACCCGCTCTTGCAAAATATCCTTCAAATTGCATAAAATAAGCTCCACGGAAGCCCCAAAATCATCTGGACCTTAGATGAATGACATGTGACATACATACAAGTTTTTTTTTAGCTGTGAAGATGACACCACAGAATTTCCCATTAGTTTGAATCCAAAGCATGATTGGAAAAAATAAGTCACAAGTCACCAATCAATCACATATGAAGCTTTCACAATGAATGTTAATAACAACTTGATACTAGTTGTAGACAAACCAAGGAAACGGATTTTAAGAATGGAGTTTTGGTAAATGATTGGATATTTGTTGTTGAATTCCAACACATTAAAGTAGAATGGTAACGAAGGCATGGAAGAAAATTTCAGGACATGTCCACTTCACAATGCTGTTGCAGATCTTCTTTCGGATGCCATCAGATCCATCCACCAAGGTTCTCTGACGTCAATAATAATATTCTCTATCAGACTTTTCCAGCAAAAAAAAACCCAAACCAGCNTATATATATATATATATATATACATATATATATATATATACATATATATAAGTTTTTGGAAAAATATGAAATCAAACTGACCCCATACTCTTCACAGTTTAAATGAAAGAGCATTATAGCTCAAACCCTGTTTATGCCCCGAAAGACAAACACAAGACGTGAGGGTGAAACTTGATCAAATAAACTAAGAAATATATGACGTCTGTTTGTTCTGTGAAATCATTTTATTTGTAAAAAATTTCCCCTATTTAATTTGAAGAATTAAATAGGATTTATATTAAGCTGAGTTCAGACAAATTTTCTATAAGGGCAAATCCTTGTATTTAATTACATCTTAAATGACTTGGTTGTTTAACTCTAAGGAAGGAAATTATTTTAGCTGGGGAAGACATGTTTTGCTGTTGAAGATGATCGTGCTACCCACAGTATTTTAGCTGGGGAAGACATGTTTTGCTCTTGAAGATGATCGTGCTGCCCACAGTGCTAGCTCCAAGCTCCTTGCCGTGACGATTGGAGTTTTCTAGTGTGTCAATTTACGATGTCAGATCAGATTGCCCTATGGTTGTAGCTGTTTAAAAAAATTTATGGGGGCATGTTAAAGTTGATTATAGCGACATCGATTAGGATCCTACCGTTCCTACGTTCCGTCAATACTATTTTTTATTGGATTCACCTAGTCTAAAATAATTTACTAAATTAAACTTAATGAGTTCCATAATTTCATTTAGACTGTGGGAAGCCTCATTAGCAACTGTAGGTTACCTCCTCTGAGGGATTCCAGATCATCCGATAGATACGTCTTAATTTAGTTGTAGTTGTGGTTTTTGTGATGTTTGCGATTAAATTTTGAGTTGTTTTATACTTTGAATGTTGTGGAGGTGATTTTTATCTTGGTTGATTTTAGTTTTGGTTTTGGTTTTAGTTTTACGACTATTCTAGCAGTTTTAGTTTTCATGCAGGGTGACATCATTGTTTAGCATGTAAGTTTTGTAAGCATAAAAATACAGTGTGGAAAGTATAGAAAAGACGGTACTGTAAACTGTAAAGGCGTACCTGACGAGTCTTCTCATTCCACCACATGGAACTCAAAATGCATGTAAAGGCATTTTATGTAAAGTGGAAAAATAAGGTTATGGTGATCTACCAAAATCTTAAATCATATCTTGGTGAGCACTTATTAATTTGACTAAGGAAGATTTCATTAAGCAAAACATATTAAGCTTAGTAGACCTCTGACGTATCCAACATATAAAAAGAAAAAGACAGGTCCATGCTTTCCCCTCACTGCCTGGTGAAAAGTCTCGAGCTTATTTAACCTTATTATGCAGCTTAATAGTTAATCCTCTAAATATTTCTAGTTTTTATGAACAGTGATGTTTCAATTATCCTTAAGAGTATGGTGATTATCATTTATCATTCAATTTGAGAATTATGCAGGTGAAGACCCTTAAAGGGGCAAGTTAATGTTATTGAGACACTTAGCCAATTTTGGTTATAACTTGGGCTTGTAGTGTCTCAAAGGTGTTCAATTTCTAGTTACATTCACTTTTCTAATCCTCATTTATTCAAATTTTATTTAGCTTAGGTCACTACTAAGCCCTTAAGATCCTGGTTGATGTCTTAAGAACTATACCCCTAAGTCTAGGATCATTCAATTTGGTAGACTTCCAAATTTTGATTGTCTAGGAAATTTCAAATTTATTCTTTAATTGGAAAAAGTGAGATTAGTTTCTACTAAATAATTCCTTGTGTTTCAATCATCTAAATATGTTAATTTAGATCAAAGGTTGCCATTTCTCTTTCTTGAATTAAGCGTGAATGTCCATTAAGGCTAAATTTCTAAAATTATGCTTTTGCCCCTAAGACTCTATCACTTAAAAATTCATTAAATTTATTGCAAATGACTTTAGAATTTTCATCCCACCTTACTCATGGTTCAATTAAGACAACATAGGAGAAAATATTATTTCTCAAATTTTAATTTAATTTATATATTTATTTTCATGCAAAAATAGAATTTTTCAAGGAAAATTCAACAACTTGACCAATATAAAGCCTAATGCAATGAAATTTTTCGTGAAGGTAAACTAGGACCATAGAAACACTTGGGCCAAACTTCATGATCTTTTGAGCTTTACTTGAATTACTAAAATTATTTTAATTTATGGAGTGTTAATTAATTATAAAATATTTTTAAAGTGGAAAATTAAGTTTTATATTTTTATTAAATCTTTATAAGTTTAAGAAACCCAGAGAAAAAATTTTAAATTTTATTTTATTTTTTATTTGAATTATTAGAATTTTTTAAGTGAAAGTGTAAGAAAAAAAATCATTTTTTAGCCTTAAAAAAATTATTTTAAGCTTTAAAATTCAACACCTTCACTTAGAAAATTAGGAAAAATATTACAATTATTCCTAAGTGCTTAGGAAATACTTTAGAACTTTTTCATGATTTTATTAATTTTGTTATTTTTATTAATTTTTAATTAATTAAATATTCAAAATAGACTTAAAAAATAAAGTTTTTATTTCAATTACAATTTTATTTTTATAAAATTCTTTTGATCACATAGAACTCCCAAAATAAATTTTTATAAACTTTTTAATTATATTTTAATTATTAAAAATCATTTTAGTGTCAAAATGACATCTAATTTAGAAAATCAATTTGAGTTATCAAATGAGCTCCAAATATTTTAAAAATTTTATGCACTTTATATTACAATGGAGATTTAAAATCAAGTCATTTAGACGTTTTTATTTCCCAAATTAATTTTCTTTGTGTTTTATGGTTTTGTGAGAGTTAAGTGTGTTCTTAATGCTTTCCTCATGAAATATTTTCCAAAAATTCCTCTGATCACAATAGACCTTCCAAAATTTTCTTGGATTTTTCTAAGTAATATGTAAATTATTATGATTAATTTATGCAAGTAATAGACATATATTTGAAAAATAGGGATCTCTGTCTAGAGGTCTTCTTTGACTTTGGAAAAATCAAAGAATATCCCCAAAGATAGAGGCAACAACATGCCAAACTATCAAGCCATGGTGAAATGCCTACATGCATGGAGAGCTAAAATGCTCAAATCAGTATTTAATTATTTAAAAGTAAAATATGCATCAAATAAACTTCAAATTTCAATATTGTTCTCCTCTGCTCTTTAAGCACTAGGATATTTTTATTTTATTTTTGTGTTTTTTCTACACCAAGATATGGATTTTTAAATATCAGACATTTAAATAAATCAGAAAATACCATATTTTTTTATTTAAATGCGAGACGCCACGCAATCACGTGATGGATCCGAAAACACGCGTTGCACACTTTGGTTGGACACCACCTTCCATGTAGCCACTAACTCGGCCAGCGCTTTATGAACTACACTCCCATCCAGAGCAATCAAAGCCCTCCATTTCATACATGCGCGTTCCAACGGCTCCGCATCATCATCCCCAAATAGAGTGAACCCATGACCGTTAATATTAAAACCCTAAGATCTCACTCATTGCTCAAACAAATAACCTTGAGTCTGATCCTATGGACTCGCTAAGTGTGGCAAACACATCCATATGGTAACACATCCATATGGTAAACATGCCACTAAACTAACTCTAATCAAATGGAGAATCAAAATAGGCTCGGGAAGAGGGGAAGTTCAATACCTTTGCTATGAGAAGGGAATCTTCAATTAGAGGTGCTCGACACGTTTGTGGAGGTCCAAGGAGGCTAGTGATTGAGCCTCTGGTTGTGGTGAAAGTTCTAAACCCAAATTCGATCAAGGCCAAATTTGGGTGTTGATCAAATTCTAGTGTAGAGGCTCTCTATGAGGGGGGTTTGATGGGGCTTTGTCTTCTTTCGCTGTGGTGAATGTGTAGTTGAGTTTAATTTGATTTTTGTGCACTCTGGAGAAGTGGAGAGTTCTGTCTTATCTCCGGCAAGGATTTGAGATCAAAAAATTGAACTCTGGCAAGGGGAATTAAGGCAAGGTAGTGGTTAGGTTGCACTGAGGAGGTCTCAAAGAGGCTATGGGAGCAATTTAGAGGGGTCTCCTTGAGAAAATTTCAACACTTCTCTCTTGTCCATGAAGGGACCATTTTATAGCCATGGACGGAGAGGGGAGCTCAGGGCCTGATCTTGGGTGCAAAGGCTTGCTTAGGTGGAGGGCTGAGGAGCTCCAAAGGTTAATTAGAGTGAGGTGGCCTCTATGGTTGAAATTAGGTTTGATTTGTTCTTTGGGCTCTCAAATTTGGGGTTTTTTGGTGATTAGCATGGCTGGCAAAGCCAGGGGAGGTGGCCCAAAAGTCAGGTGAGTCAAGGGGAGGCTTAATTATGATTTACCCCCAAGGGTTAGTGATAATGAGGGAGATTTTTTATTAAGACCCAAAAATGGGCATGAATCCATTAATTTAGGGATCCATTGGTCCATAGCTTGCTTGGGTGGGTTTAGTGTTGCTTATTTTGGTTCAAAGGAAGAGCTTAGTGGCTGTGGAGTCACAAATTTGGTGACTTTAGGGTGGTTAGGCCAATTTTGGTGTAAAGGTTCAATTTGGGACCAATTGACCAAAGGTTAGGTTTGGGTTAGGCTAGTCATGACTTTGAGCCTAAATGATTGATCAACACTATGTAGATGATTTTAATGAAGAGTTTTGGTGAAGGATTGAAATGATTTTGAGTTCAATTGGGGGTTGAATTTGAAGGATTTTGGAAATTTGGTCACTTTGAGCATGTTCGGCTAGACTTGGGTCTAGATTGGGCTAGGCTTGTGCTAAGTCCAAATTAATTTTTGAAAATGGTCAATAGGAATGTCATGAAGAGTTTTTAATATAAATTGGGTGCTAATTTTGAGGTTAGGGCAATCAATTTGGTATAATTTGGAGACATAGTCAATTTAGGAAAAAATTGGGGTTTTTTAAACTTGGGTCAAAATTAAATGAAATTGAGGTTTCACCAAGGCCAATTGAAGGTCAAGTTTGATGTGCAGGAATATTATGAAGAGTTTATGATTCAAATTGATGCCAATGGAGTAGGCTATGGGGTTCAATTTGGTGAGATTAAGTCATGTAGCCAAAATTGGTGGTTTGACCTAGTTCAAAATTGGGCTGCCAAAGAGGAAAAGTAAACCTCAACCAAAAGTGAGGTTAACAAATGTAACCCCAATAGGTGTGGTGTGCTTGGCCAGTACACCACGTGTATTAACATTGACTGATGAGATCAACAAAACCAATACAAACTTCTAAGTCAACAGACCTAGAAGGAGGTGTATAATTGTGTGTGCTATTTGTTTCCGCTGGGGAATTAGCAAGTGAATATTTGATCGAAGTCAAGAAGCATGAACTCTCACTGGGAACTAGAGATTGGATTTGAGTTCTCAAGTTTCAGGTATTTATAGAGGTCGAGGATCGGTATTTAAGTGCTGACCCGGGGTAGGAATTAAAATTTAGGTATCAATTCCAAAGATAGTCAGAATTAGGTACCGACCTTGAAAGAAGGGAACCAGAATTTAGGACTGGTCCTAAAATGAGAATTAAAATTTATGGACCAATCTCAAGAGAGAAGCAGAAGTTAGGGACCGACCTCAAAAGGAGGGAATCAAAAGTTAAGGACTGATTCGAAAATGAGAATTTAAAGTTAAGGATTAATCTCAAAAGAGAGTTAGAAGTTAGGGACTGACCTCGAAAGGAGGGAATCAGAAGTTAGGAACTGATTCCAAAAATGAGAATTGAAATTTAGGTATCAATCTTAGGAGAGAGTTGGAAGTTAGGGTCTGACCTCGAAAGGAGGGAATTAGAAGTTAGGAACTAAATCCAAAAATGAGAATTGAAAGTTAAGGATCAATCTCAAAAAGAGGATTGAAAGTTAGGGACTGATCTCCAAAAAAGAGGAAATCAGAAGTTAAGTACTGATTCCAAAATGAGAATTGAAAGTTAAGGATCAATCTCAAAATAAGGATTGGAAGTTAGGGACCGATCTCGAAAAGGAGGGAATCAAAAGTTAGGAACTCATTCCAAAATTGAGAATTGAAAGTTAGAGATCAATCTCAAAAGAGGATAGGAAGTTAGGGAACAATTTCAAAAATGAGGGAATCAGAAGTTAAGGTCTGATTACAAAATGAGAATTGAAATTTAAGGATCAATCTCAAAAAGAGGATCGAAAGTTAGAGACCGATCATGAAAAGGAGGGAATCAGAAGTTAAAGACTGATTCCAAAATGAGAATTAAAAGTTAAGGATAAATCTCAAAAGAGAGTCAAAAGTTGGAGACCGAATTCAAAAGGAGGGAATTAGAAGTTAGAAACTGATTCCAAAAATGAGAATTGAAAGTTAAGGATCAATCTCAAAAAGAGGATCGGAAGTTAGGGATCGATATGGAAAAAGAGGGAATCAGAAGTTAAGTACTTATTCAAAAATGAGAATTGAAAGTTAGGGATCAATCTCAAAAAGAGGATTAGAAGTTAGGGACCGATCTCAAAAAGGAGGGAATCAGAAGTTAAGAACTAATTCTAAAAATGAGAATTGAAAGTTAGGGATCAATATCAAAAGAGGATCGGAAGTTAGGGAACAATTTCAAAAATGAGGGAATCAGAAGTTAAGGTCTGATTCCAAAATGAGAATTGAAATTTAAGGATCAATCTCAAAAAGAGGATCGAAAGTTAGAGACTGATCTTGAAAAGGAGGGAGTTAGAAGTTAAAGACTGATTCCAAAATGAGAATTGAAAGTTAAGGATCAATCTCAAAAGAGAGTCGAAAGTTAGGGACCGACCTCAAAAGAAGGGAATTAGAAGTTAGGAACTGATTCCAAAAATGAGAATTGAAAGTTAAGGATCAATCTCAAAAAGAGGATCGGAAGCTAGGGACCGATCTCGAAGAAGAGGGAATCAGAAGTTAAGTACTGATTCCAAAATGATAATTTAAAGTTAAGGATAATTCTCAAAAAGAGGATTAGAAGTTAAGGACCGATCTCGAAAAGGAGGGAATCAGAAGTTAGGAACTGATTCCAGAAATGAGAATTGAAAGTTAGGGATCAATATCAAAAGAGGATCGGAAGGTAGGGAACAATTTCGAAAATGAGGGAATGAGAAGTTAAGGTCTTATTCCAAAATGAGAATTGAAAATTAAGGATTAATCTCAAAAAGAGGATCGAAAGTTAGAGACCGATCTTGAAAAGGAGGGAATCAGAAGTTAAAGACTGATTCCAAAATGAGATTTGAAAGTTAAGGATCAATCTCAAAAGAAAGTCGAAAGTTAGGGACCGACCTCAAAAGGAGGGAATTAGAAGTTAGGAACTGATTCCAAAAATGAGAATTGAAAGTTAAGGATCAATCTCAAAAGAGAGTCGGAAGTTAGGGAGCGACCTCGAAAAGAGAGAATTAGAAGTTAAAAACTGATTCCAAAATGAGAATTGAAAGTTACAAAGATTTTGTGGTGTTGAACTTATAGATATGTGTTATGTGAAAATGTTGACATTATTGAGGAAAAATGTGCAAAATTTTGTGAGGTTTTGTTTGGAATGTGAAATTTCACAATGATGTGAAGAGCTAATGTAGACAAAGATAGTCGTGTTGCGCGAGCAAAGAGTAAGAGACCTCAAAATCGAGAGAATCGAATCAACAGATTTGTTTTATTTCTTGTTGTTTTTATCACATTTAATCATCAAAATGTGCTTTCCAAAATTTAATTTTTGTGGGTTGATTGATTTTCAAAAGAGTGTTTTTTTGTTGTTTGTTTGTTTGTTATTTTTATTTAAATTTTATTATCGTCAAGTTTTTTGTTATTTTGTTCTTTGTTTGTTGTAATCTTGAACCAACTTATGGTTTGTGGCTTTTATCCATCGCACCAAAAAGGGCAATTGAGTAAATAGACAAAATTCTAAAAGAAATTTCATTAATCTGCTTCAACATGTGTTACAGATTGAGTGTAGGCCAAAGCCTCAAACAGTACATGCTGACTACATCAAAGTACATTAAAAAATATCCCATGCCAAGTACATATCATAGGCTGAGCATGTCTAATTTGCTATAACAAAAATACAGTAAAAATAAATCCTTTGAGTGTGTGTCTCTAGTGAGGCGATCTCCCGATCGAGCTGACCTTCTAAGCCACGCTCCAGGACAAGAGTTCCCTTTGCATGTGCTTAGAGTTAAAAGCCTCTCATAGTTTGTATGGCAGTAGTTCTTCCAGCTCCGGGCCAGGTCAGAATTCGTATGACATTTTTGTTGTCATCCATCCTTCGGAAAGTCACAGACACCCTGCAGTGTCGCACCCCTGGGATGCAATGTTTGGCGACGTTTGCTACGTTTCTTTTAAGAACTAGTACTGAACCAACAGGTAGAAGAATTTCCACAGACCCTCTGAATTCACCAGGGCCAATGAAATCTATTTCTTTTCCAAATAGGATGTTGCTATTGCTCATGAATGTGACCGTGCAGAAAAACCCCACAAAGTCATGATAGTCAAAGTGCGGAGGTATGCAGTCTCCTTCATCATATATGTTGATAGTACAACTGTTAGGAACACAATCAGCTGGTAGTATGCTCCATCAAGCCATTCTTTTAATCATCCACTTTATCATGAGGGGTAGCAGATCCACTTGATCGTGTCACAGAATCCCAGGAGGATTTCTTTGTCTATCGTTGGTGAAGTTGTAACAACAGCAGAACTTTATATTGATCCACTTTCTTGGCTCAGAATAGGTTCTTTCCATTAGCAGGCCTGCTTGACCTCTATCTCTCAAATAAAAAATGTAGTCGAGAATATTTTGTTCATCGCTCTCGAAGAAGACATTAGTGTATAGCTCCAGTCCCTCTAATATGTTGATGAACTTGCCTTGCACTTCTTCATAGAATTCGAAGTACCTTTTGCTTACCTTGCTTATCTTGTAGTATTATCTGGTAGTGATGATCGGTGGCTGTCGGGGATGTTCCCTCATTTCAACATTGGCGGGAATCCAGGCCGGTGCTATCTTTATCTGCAGCGGAATGAATGACTCTGCGTTCGAGGAGATATATGGATCTGTACCCAATGTGACATATGATTCTGCATCCATTAGGTAATCATTGCTCTGAAATCCATCATCAGAGGATACATATTCCTATAAAGTACTGTAGCACTCCAGGTGGAGGACATTGCAGTTGGGCACTCCACGAATGCCCTTGTGGCTGACACACATGCTGGCATTTTGACTTTGCAGGTCGGGCAACTCGTACAAAGAACATATGAAGCTGGTAGTATTTCTGGCTTTATAACAAATTCTGACGCATCGTCTGTAGTAGGTAGGTTGGAAGAGGTCTCTCTCATGCTCGAATCATAGATATCCCCTTCAGGGATTGGGGTGAGCAAGTTCTCTGCCTCTTTCTGGCATCTCCTCTCCTCGCGTAGGAAAACCCTATGTTTTCAACGGCTAGCATTTCTGCACTAAGTCCTCCGTAGTGATGCATCTGGAAGTCTTTCATTATCGGCAGGGACTAGGCCTCTGGTCGATGTAGCTATCATGGACGGTAGGCGACTGGTCCCCTCCATCGGTTCTTGTTGTACCATTACATTTTTCCTCTTAAGTGAGGAACTATTTCTAGTGCCAAACCGTAGCAGTGAGGGTATCCCTTTTTCTCCTAACGGTTGACAACATCCATCAAAGGAATTTCATAGTCCATGTCGACTTGGCTAAAGCCCATGTCAAAGTCTATGGTGCCACCCTGCGGCGCCCTTTCCTCATTTAGTTTGAGGTTCTAGCCAGTATTAAAAGCAAAGATCAGCCTCTGGTTGACATTTCTCTACAGACGACAAGAAAAAATTTAGTGAGCTGAAACTTAGCATGAAAATGAACAAAACAAAGTGTTTATTAAACAAAATTTTAGTTTTATGTTTGTGAGAAAACCATTTGTTTATGTATATATTTCATTTAATTTAGTAAAATATCAAGTTTAAAAAAGAGAAAATTGAAGTGTGCAATTTAAAAAAAAATTCATTAGATTGAGGTTAATCTTATTACAACATTTTTTGACCTGGTCACAGACATTTGGCCAAATAGATAACCCCAGAATAATCAAAATTTCAAAATTTCAAATCAAGCGATGTCAAACAATGTCAAGTTGCATAGTAGGTCTTCAGGTATTGTCCATTGATTGGCAGCCTGGGTCCTTCACCACAGAAATCTACTAGCTTGTAGGCTCCTCTTACGTAGACCTTTTCAACGAAAAATGTTCCCTCCCAAGTTGGCTCGAATTTTCCACCTATCTTGCGGCATGCAAGAATGAGCCTTTTGAGCATGAGGACAAGGTCACCAACTTTGAATGCCCTTAGGCGGACCAATTTGTCATGAGTTTGTACCATCTTTGCCTAGTAAAGTTCGAAATATTATTGTGCTTCAAGTCATTTTCCATCAAGACTCTCTAATTCTTCAAGTCTGGGCTTTGCACTTTCTTATGTTGCAAGTTGGTTGGTGACAACAACTCTGAGATACGGCGTCTGAACTTCTAATGGTAGTATGACCTCAGACCCGTACACGAGCATGTAGGGTGTGCACTGAGTGGGAGTCTTGAACTTTATTCGATAAGACCATAAAGTTTCTAGTAACTTTTTGTGCCAATCTCCTTTGTTTTTGTTCAGTGTTTTCTTTAAAATTTGTACCAGCATTTTGTTGAAGGCTTCAGTCAAACCATTTGCTCTGGGATAGTAAATTATAGAGTATCTCCAATCTATCCCATGCCTTTTGACAAAATTGTTGATTTTGATGCTTTTAAAGGTTTTCCCATTTATAGAAATTATTCTTCACTGTACTCCAAAATGGTAAACGATTTGACTTTTGAAGAATTGAAGGAAGTGCTGTGTCGTAACCTCTCATAACGGTACTGCCTCTGCCCATTTGGAGAAATAATCTATAGCGGCGAGTATAAATCTGTGTCCTTTGGAGGATGGAGGGTCTATCAGACCTACTATGTCCGTGCCCTAACACTCGAATGGCCACGAGACAACGGTTGGGTGTAGCACATTGAGAGGTCGATGCAAGACCACCCCATGCACTTGACACTGGTGACATCTTCTAGCTATATCCATGCAGTCAGACATCATTGCTGGCCAATAATATCTAAGTCTTTTGATCCTACTTTCATCTTTGGCCTTGACTGGTAAGCACCATATAATCTAACATGTACTTCTTTGACAATATTCCATGCTTCTATTTTGCTTAAACATTGTAGCCACATCTGGTCGAACGATCTCCTGTAGAGGACATCACCTACTAGAGCGTATGACATAGCCCTTTTTTGTAACGTGATGTGCCTCAGACTTGTCCGCTGGTAGCTTTCCAATATGCAAATGTTCTATTAATGTCTTGTGCTAATATTCATTGATATCCACAACCGTAATTATTGTTTCTTCTTCTTACCCGAGCATGTGTAGAGTTTCAAGGTCGATGCGAGACAAAACTTGTCTTCCTTGTATTGTAATATCAATGGAATCCTCCGAGGGACATGCAAGTTCTTTTGCAAGTTTTGCTAAAGTGTCAGCATGGGCATTATCTTCTCTAAGAATTCGGTAGAAAGTTACACTGGAGATTTGTTCTAGCAGCTTCATCGTGTACTGATGGTATTCTGCTAATATCGATTTCAAAAGCTTGTATTGTCCGGTGACTTGCTGGATGATGAGTTGTGATTCACCATAGATGATAATGTATGTTATATCCATCGAGATTGCTAACCCAAATCTGGTGATTAAGGCTTCTTATTCTACTTCATTGTTGGTACATGGCTCTGTCAGGTGGTATGAGAACCCTCAACATACACTTATTTGGCCTGATAAAGATCAATCCAATACCTGTTTTGCCTGTATAATTGTGCCTATTCCTTTGTTTTTTCTAGCTGAAGAAGCTCCGTCGAAGTGCATTTCCCAGCATTGCGCAATGGAGAATTCTATTTGTAGTATCTGCTTATCTGGTAGTTCGTCATTAAGTGGGGACCCAGCTTGAAGTAGGTGTGCAGCGAGAAAGTCTGCTAAAATCTATCCCTTGATAGCACTGAGGGGAACAAAAGTTATATAACACTACAATAAAATCATTAAACATCATGCTAGACGTCCTGAGAGTGTCAATCGGGTCATCAAATATTTTAATGGATTAACTTTTGAAATTCATGTAATTTTATGAGAAAGCATGTAATGTCTAAGTTTTTGGGCGGCAAAAATCAAAGCGAGATAATGCTCTCAATAGGTAGATACCTTATCTGCGTTGGTATTAGGCTGCAACTCAAGTAGTACAGTGCGTTTTCCTTACCCTCATCATTGACTTAAGCTAAGAAGGCTCCAAGAGAGTCATCTAAGGCCGCAGTTTAAAGTATCAAAGGTTTCCATGGGGTAGGGGCTGCAAAACAGGAGGTGTCTTTAAATATTGCTTAACATCGTTAAAGCCCCGCTGAAATTTCTCTTCCTTAATGAATTTGGCGTCCTTTTTAATTAATGTCGAGAAGAGCTGACACCTACCTAAGAGATTAGAAATAAAGCGTTTTAGATATGCCAACTTACCATGGAAAGAACGTAGTTGTTTTAAGGTTTTAGGAGGAGGCATTTCCAAGATAGCTTTAATCTTATCCGGGTCGATCTCGATTCCCCGATTACAGACAACGAATCCTAGAAATTTCCCTTAGGTAATGCCAAAGACGCACTTTAAGAGATTCATTCTAAGGTCATTCCATCGTAACAATTTGAACACGATCCTAAAATCCTACAAATGGTCTATTTTTTGTTTACTTTTGATGACCAAATCATCCATGTAGTATTCCACATGATTGTGAATGAGGTCGTAAAAAATCTTTGTCATTGCACGTTGATATGTTGTTCCAACATTCATCAATCCAAACGACATCACTATTTAACAGAAAATCCCAATAGGTGTTCTGAAGGCTGTAACAGCTGCATCCTTGGGAGCCATCTTGATTTAGTTGTATCCCGACAATCCATCCACGAAAGATAAAATTTCATGTGTCGAAGCGATGTCCACCATCATTTTTGGTATCGGTAATGAGAATTCGTCTTTTGGACAAGCTTTGTTCAAATCTCTGAAGTCGACACAAACACATATTTGTCCATTTTCTTCTTGACTGGGAAAATGTCCGCTAACAATGTGGGTTATTTGTCTTCTTTTACAAAGTTAGTGTCTATTAATTTCTTCACCTTGGCGATGACTTGCTGCTCTATTTCGAGGCGCATTCTTCTGGGAGCTTGTTTCATTGGGGTCGTATCTTTGTCAACCCCGAGTTTATGAATTGCAACCTTTACTAACAGTGCTGACATCTCTTCATAGCTCCATACAAAGTAATCTTTGAATTATGTTAGCAATTTGATCAGTTTTAAAGATTCTTCATCGTTGAGTAGAGAACTTATAAATGTTGGTCGGGGTTGTTCTCTAGTATCGAGGTTAATTTCCTTCCATTCATCAACAATTGACTTAATTTCCTCCTCAAATTTAGGGGGAGCATTTTCTATTAGCTGATTAGTAGAGTCATCCTCCATATCGAGGCAATCCCCTTCTGATTCACTACTAACAGCCACACAAAATTCTGAATCATCGATTGACTTGACTGTACCAAATCTGAGACCCTTTTTTGAGTTTGTAGTTTGAATTTTAACATTCCATAATTTTTTAAAATGTTGTAATTTATCTTTCGGTACTTATTTTGACAAATGTTCCTGTTGAATTAACTTTTGTACGCAAGGTGAAAAATAACTAAAGGCAATTTCATTAATTTATTAGGATCATCATCCAACTTTACATGATTTTCAAGGTCATTAGAGATAGAAGCACGATAAAACTTGGTCGACTTTCAGTCAACACTACAGAATTCCTTGACCTCTAAACTCTAGACCTTTTGAGGGAGAATCAAAATAAGGATCACAGTGTTCACATAGTGATTTATCCGATCATACATCGTCTCATATTCGCTTTTCTCTGCATCTTCTAAGGATATCTCGTACTAAGATTTCTTCAATTTTCTCATCATTATTTCATCTTCGGAACTGTCTCAATCACCAATGTTGATGGTTGGCCTAATCCGTTCAATAATTAAATTGGTTTTTCCTCGTTCACGTCCCTAGCCTCAACCATAGGTGCGTGAACTAAAAGAACCTCCACCAACTTGTTCCAAAAGAGTGGTGGAAGACCGCTGAAGCGGAGTTGAATGGCCTCCTCTTTGTTATTTCTCTTAATCTTCACTTTTATTTGTGACAATTTCGCAAGAGAAAGACAGTTTTCATTGGAGGCACGTAGTAGGCAACATCTTCATGAATACCAACTTCATGCACTGAAAATGGTTGTAGATCTCCTTTGATGCAATGTTCTTGTCTCTCTTTGTTATACTTAATGCATTAGTGTAGAGATGACAAAACCATGTTGTGTTCATGGATCCATGGTTGACCAAGTAAAGCATTGAAAGAGGCATCGGCGTCGATGATATGAAACTTGGCAGTTGTTACTAGTTCTTCAACCTTCATAAGCAATGTAATGGATCCAAGGGCTCTCTCTCCCTTTTAGTTGAATCCTCTTAGCATCATTTTATCAGCTGTAAGTTCATGAGCTTCAATATCAAAATAGCCCAATGTCCGTAGACTCATCAAGTTGAGTGATGCTCCAGAATCTACGAAAACTCTGGACAACACAAATCTACGAATGTTAACGAAGATGTAGAGTAGACAATTGTGGTCTGTGGTACCGAGTAGCAAGTCTTCATCTGTGAAGGTCACTCCAGGTTGTTCCTTCAATGAGCAAACTTCATCCGAGGATGTGCTGACCAACTGGGCTAAACAGATCTCTAGGTCAAGTAAGGCTGTAACTAGAGACTCTCTCATCTCCTTCGATAGGATCAGAGCGTCGTAGATGCTTAATTTGGCCATTAACCTCCTAAGATGAGCTAGCACGTTGTAATCCACTTTGTATGTTCCTCCAATTTTCTCTCGGTTATGTGGTTGTTCCACTAGTGGAGATGAAGGTAGTTCTTCTCGAGTATGTATTTGTTTTTCTTTATCTGTTGGAGCTATTCTTGGAGGTAATACTCTCTCACTTCTTAAGTTCACCTCTGTAATTCCTTCTTCTTGAGATATCATTGTTGAATCTTTCGGTGTTTCTTCTTTGTCAGAAAGATCTAGGTTGATGGCAAGTGGTGCGTTGTGGCATTTGAGGATTGGCTCCTCACTCCTGGTGCTGTCTTAAGCGGTATCATCAAAGTCTTCTTCAGTCTTGTTAGCGAGTTCATATCACTCAAGTACGATTTAAGGATCATTTTGAGAATCGAGATCAAGGCTAGATTGGTCAAGATCAGTTATGTTATCACCAGAAATAGTTAAAACGTAGCCGAAATCACAATCATTGTATTCATAATACCCCAGAGGGGTAAAAAGATAATCATACAAAGTTAGGGGTTCGAGGATTTTCTTCCCCAAAACAACTAATCTAGCAGAAGCAGCCTCTATCCTATCCCCCGTGCTATCCGTGTTTGTAGTGGTGTTCTTCTTCTTCTTTGTCTTTGATGATGATGAATCTCTTGGTGAAATCTTTGTTTCGGGTTTGGAAGGCTGATGATTTTGAACGAAGACTTGTTTTGATGCATTATGGATTTGGTTCAATATTTTCTTAGATGATTTGCTCCAGACTGCATTCCATCCATCTTCTCCAGTATATGCAAAAGATTATTTTGATGCACACTGAATTTGGTTTAGGACCCTCTTGAGCTTATCCCAAGTCATACTTCACCCATCTTCTCTAGTATATGGATCAATCAGAGAGATTTGCCTAGCCGAAATCATTTTTATGAAACCTTTTTCAGGTTCTTTTAAATATTCTTTCGGGATAGTTATATTCCCTTATTTAAGATTCTTCTCGAGCCAATCCTTAAAGATGAAACATTCTTCTATAGTGTGTCCAAGTAACCTATGATATGGACAATAATTTGGTTGACCCTTCTTATCAACCTCTTTAAGGTTTCTTTGGATCTGGTAGTCTGAACTTAGGCTTCTACATCATACTTTTGAACATTTTGGATACGACTTCATATTTGAAAGAATACACAATTTTCTATCATTCTACCAAAGATATTCTTTTATTCTCAGTTCGGGATGGTCCTCCTTGAGGTGATCGTCTGTTGGACTGGCTATTCTTTTTCTGAGCATACTATGATGAAGATTGATGGGGATTTTTTGGATATATCTTCATTAGTTGTTTTCCTTTATCGACAGTTGCTACCGTTCCTGAATTCTTTTCTAATACTCTGGTTGCCTTGGATTTCTCATGATAATCCATATGTTTGATTTATTCTTGAAGACTGTTGGCTTTGCTAAGTAGCTGCTCGAAGGATTTGATGGTGAGTCCCTTAAGCTTGAAAGCTACTAGCCCATGAATTCTTTTGAGTAAAATCTTATTTGTGTGATGTTCCTGTAGCTGAGGTTCACACTTCATGCTAAGGTTTATCCACCTTAAGATGTAATCCACCAAAGTCTCATTGGGCTTTTGCTTTTCCATCATGAGCTCTCCTAAAGAGACATGGTGTTGCGCTCCGACAATTCTCTTCACCAATAATTGTTCTAGCTCGACTAATTTTTTAACTGATATGTTGGGTAAATCAACATACCAATCAAAATCAATCCCTGACACGCTGCTGAAAAAATGTTGGAAGAGTAAAGCTTTGTTACTTCTTGTGTTGCCACAACTGGCTCAAAAATGGGCTATGTGTTGTCTGAGATTTCCAGTCCCATCAAATATCTTAAATTTTGGGGACACAAAAGCCTTGGGGAAGGGTACAACATCAAATTCTTCCAGGTATGGTCTACCCTTTAAAACCAATGCACCACCCTTAATTTGTGTTAAGGCCTCCAAAACTTGCTTGATCATTTGGTTAAATTCCTTCTCTGGCATGGCGCTCGATGGAGAATCCTTCTTTGGTTGCTCATCCCTATTTGCTGAGGTAGCTTCTCTTCTTTCATCTGTAATATGTATAACTGTGGGGGTTGAGATTGTCCTTGAATTGTGGCCATGGCGGTCATAGCTGCGACCATCTCTTCTATCATTTTCTCTAATTGGCTAACTTGCTCATCCCTTATGAGGATAGACCTACACAGTTCATCTACGACGTTCTCTTCAACGAGAGGTTGAGCCTCGCACGCAGATGTAGCGGCTCTGGCTTCAATGACATGGACTTTCATGAAATCTTCTTCAAGGTAATCATTATAGTCAAAGTCTTCATCATCATCAATGTAGACTCCATGTTCCCGAGAGAACTCAGAAATCTTGAACCTGATCTTTTCAACTTTTCCTTAAATTATTGATTTTTAAATTGCCTTAGGATCTGGAGGACCCTACTGGACCTCCTCCTCTTGTTCTTCCATCTCGCTGGCAATTACTATGATAATGTCAATACTTCAGACCTTGGCTTCATTCCATGGTCTTGCCCTGCGAGCTCACTGAACCGTATCGGTACATTGACCTTAGTTACCCACACCTACTTCTTTGATGGTGATGTCTTGAGTAGAAGTGTCTCAGTAGAAACATCGGTATGTCGAAGAGAAATATGCTCCCCATGGTGCAGACCAACTACATTACTGGGTAATTTCTTCATCTTTTCATTTGGAAATTTAGGAACTTCCTTGTAATATTTATATTTATAAGTTTTTAGAAAAAAATATGAAATTAAACTTACCCCATACTCTTCACAGTTTAAATGAAAGAGCACTATACCTAAAACCCTTTATCTGCTCCGAAAGACAAACACAAGACTTGAGAGTGAGACTCGATCAAATAAACTAAGAAATATATGACGTCCTTTTGGTTTGTGAAACCGTTTTATTTGCTAAAAATTTCCTTTATTTAATATGAAGAATTCAATAGGATTTATATTAAGCTGGGTTCAGATAAGCTTCCTATAAGGGCAAGCCCCTATAGTTAATTACATCATAAATGACCGAAGTCACCTAAGAAAACTATCGATAAAAATTAGGAAATATTATCTTCAAAAAGGTTAAAAGGATATGAATTTTCAATAAAATCGTACAAAGAGGTGTGAAATGGGATTGACTCAAATTTGGAGCATTTTGTTTTTGAGTCCAAGAAAGGAAGAACTAAGGAATGTCATAGATCCGAAGGAGAACCTTGGTGACTTCCCAGTCTACCCTATAGTTTGGCTTCAATTTTAAGAAGAAATTTATTTAAGTGTTTCATCCTGCCAATTTTATTAGTTTTGGGCTTACATTTGTGTGAAACAATCAAACAAATAGCCTGGAAGATATGAGGACTTAGGTCGTGATGAACGAAAACCTCAGAATCCTAAGACGAGTTAAGGCTTATACTATATATCATAGTTGTACATAGGGCCTAAAGATGAGGTGAGGATTTATTTTGCATAAGCAAATGAACTCAAATTCCTTTGGCTTGGTTGTTTAATTCTAAGGAAGGAAATTGTTTAGCTAGGGAAGACAGGTTTTATTGTTGAAGATGGTCGTGTTGCCCACAGTGCTAGCTCCAAGCTCCTTGTCGTGATGAGTTTGAGTTTTCCAGTGTGTCAAGTTATGATGTCAAATCAGATGACCCTATGGTTGTAATTCTTTAAAAAAAATTATGGGGGCATGTTAAAGTTGATTAGAGCAACACCGGTTAGAATCCTACAGTTCCCTCATTCCTGCACCACTTTTTTCTATTAGATTCACCTAGTCCAAATGAATTAACTAAACTCAACTTAATGAGTTCCATAATTTCATTTAGACCATGGCAAGCCTCTTTAGCAACCATTGGTTACCTCCTCCAAGGGATTCCCGATCTCCGATAGAGACGTCTTAATTTAGTTTTAGTTGTGGTTGTTGTGATGTTTGTGATTAAATTTTGAGTTATTTTATATTTTCAATGTTGTGGAGGTGATTTTTATCTTGGTTAATTTTAGTTTTAGTTTTTTTTTAGTTTTGCGGCTATCATAGCAGTTGGTTTTCATGCGGGGTGACATTGTTATTTAGCATGCAAGTTTTGTAAGCATAAAAGTACAGTGTGGAAGGTATAGAAAAGATGGTACCATAAACTGTAAAGGCGTATCTGACAAGTCTTCTCGTTCCATCACCTGAAACTTAAAATGTATGTAAGGACATTTTATATAAAGTTAAAAAATAAGGTTCTAGTGATCTACCAAAATCCTAAATGATATCTTGGTGAGCATTTATTAATTTGACGAAGGATGATTTCATTAAGCAAAACATATTAGGTTTAGTAGACCTCTGAGGTATCCAACAGGTCAGGAGAAAAAGGCAGGTCCATGCTTTCCCCTCACCGACTGGTGAAATGTCTCAAGCTCATTTAACCTTATTATATTGCTTAATAATCCATCCTGTAAATATTTTCAGTGTTCAATGAACAGTGATGTTTCAATTATCCCTGAGAGTAGGGTGATTATCATTTACCATTCAATTCGAGAATTATGCAGGTGAAGACCCTTAAAGGGGCAAGTTAGTGTTATTGAGACACTTGACCAATTTTGGTTTTAACTTAGGCTTGTAGTGCCTTAATGGTGTTCAATTTCAAGTTACATTCACTTTTTTAATGCTCATTTAATCAAATTTGATTTAGCTTAGGTCACTACTAAGCCCTTAAGATCTTGGTGGATATCTTAGTCATTTTGAAAAGATAATAAATTTTAAGTGATAATAATTCATCATAAAAAACATTTGAATGTCACTTGAACACCAGATAAAGGTATTAAATTGGTGAGTTATTAACACCTAGATCTATACCCCAAAGTCTAGGAAATTTCAATTTGGTAGACTTCCAAATTTTGATAATCTAGGAAATTTCAAATTTATGCTTGAATTGAAAAAAGTGAGATTGGTTTCTACCAATTAATTCCTCGTGTTTTAATCATCCAAATATGTTAATTCACATCAAAGGTTTCTCATTTCCCTTTCTTGAATTAAGCCTGAATGTTAATTAAGGCTAAATTTCTAAAATTACCCTTTTGCCCCTAAGGCTCCATCACTTCATAATTCATCAAATTTAATTCAAATGACTTTAGAATTTTCATCCCATTTTACTCATGGGTCAATTAAGACATTAGAGGAGAAAATGTGATTTTTGAAATTTTAATTTAATTTATATATTTATTTTCATGCAAAAATAGGATTTTTCAAGGAAAGTTTAATAACTTGACAAAGGTAAAGCCTAATCTGTTAAAATTTTTACTGGAGGTAAACTTAGACTAGAGAAACACGTGGACCAAATTTCATGATTTTTGTAGTTTTATTTGAATTATTAAAATTATTTTAATTGCTGGATTATTAATTAATTATAAAATATTTTTAATGTGGAAAATTAAGTTTTACATTTTTATTATATCTCTCGCAGATCAAGGAACCCAGAGAAGTAGATATTAATTATTTTTTTTATTTAAATTATTAGAATTTTTAATTTAAAATTAAGAAAAATTCATTTTTTAGCCTTTAAAAAAATTATTTTAAGCTTTAAAATTCAATACTTTCACTTAGAAAATTAGGAAAAATATTCTAATTGTTCCTAAGTGCTTAGGAAACAATTTAGAACATTTCTATGAATTTTATCAATTTTGTGTTTTTTTACTAATTTTTAATTATTTAAATATTCAAAATAGACTTCAAAAATGAAGTTTTTATTTTAATTACAAATTTACTTTTAGAAAATTACTATAATCATAGAGAACTCCCAAAACTAGTTTTTATAAATTTTTAGTTATATTTTAATTACTAAAAATCATTTTATTGTCAAAATGACATTTAAATTAGAAAATCAATTTGAGTTATCAAATGAGCTCTAAATATTTTGGAAATTTTATGAGGAGTTCTCTAAACTTTAAATCACAATGTAGATTCAACATTAAGTTATTTAGATGTTTATATTTCCTAAATTAATTTTCTTTGTGTTTTAGGGTTTTGTGAGAGTTAAGTGTGTTCTTAATAACTTAGCTCATGAAATACTTTTCAAAGGTTTCTTTGGTCACAATAGTCTTTGAAAAGTTTTTTTTTGAATTTTTCTAAGCAACATGCAAATTATTATGATTAATTTATGCAAGTAATATACATAAATTTGAAAACAATGCATCTCTGTCTAAAAGTCTTTTCTGACTTTAGAAAAATTAGAGAATATCCCCTAAGACAAAGGCAACAACATGCCAAAATATCAAGCCATGGTAAAATGTCTACATGTACAGAGAGTTAAAATACTCAAATCAGTATTTAATTATTTAAAAATAAAATATGCCTCAAATAAACTTTAAACCATTTCCACATTATTTTACTCTGTTCGCTGAGCACTAAAATATTTTTATTTTATTTTTGTGTTTTTTCTACACCAAGATATGAATTTTTAAAGATCAGACATTTAAATAAATTAGAAAATACCTTATTTTTCTATTTAAATGCCCAACGCCATGCAATCATGCGACAACTCCGAAAATAAGTGTGGCGTGCTTTGGTTGGACACCGCCTTCTACATAGCCGCTGACTCGGCCCGTGCTTTATAAACCATGCTCTCATATGGAGCAATCATAGCCCTCCATTAGATACACGCGCGATCTAACGACTTCGCGTCATTGTCCCCAAATAGAGTGAACCTGTGACTGTTAACATTAAAACTCTAAGATCTCACTCATTTCTCAACCAAATAACCTCGGGTTTGATCTTATGGACTCGTCTAAGTGTGACAAACACATCCGTACGGTAAAATTGCCATTAAATTTACCCAAATCAAATGGAGAATCGAAATAGCCTTAGGATGAGGGGAAGTTCAATACCTTTGCTCTAAAAAGGGAAACTTCAATCAGAGGTTCTCGACATGTTTGTGGAGGTCCAAGGAGGCCAGGGTTTGAGCCTCTGATTGTGGTGAAAGGTCTAGACCCAAATTTGATCAAGGCTAAATTTGGGTGTTGATCAAAGTCTAGTGTAGAGGCTCTCTGTGAGGGGGGTTTGACGGGGCTTTTTCTTCTTTCGCTGTGGTGAAGGTGTGGGTGAGTTTAATTTGATTTTTGTGCACTGTGGAGGTGTGGAGAGTTCTGTCCTGTCTCCGACAAGGATTTGAGTTCAAAAAATTGAACTTCGACAAGGGGAATTAGGTCAAGGAAGTGGTTGGGTTGCATTGAGGAGGTCTCAAAGAGGCTATGGAAGCAATTTAGAGGGGTCTCCTTGAGAAAATTTTAGCACTTCTCTCTTGGCCATGAAGCGGCCATTTTATAGCCATGGCTGGAGAGGGGAGCTCAGGGCCTAGTCTTGGGTGCAAAGGCTTACTTAGGTGGAGGTCTGAGGAGCTCCAATGGTTAACTAGGGTGAGGTGGCCTGTAGAGTTGAAATTGGGTTTGATTTGGCCTTGGGGCTCTCAGTTTTGGAGTTTTTTGGTGACTAGGCTTGTCGGTATGGCTAGGGGAGGTGACCAGGAAGTCAGGTGAGTCAGGGGGAGGCTTAATTATGATTTACCCACAAGGGTTAGTGATACTGAGGGAGATTTTTGATTAAGGCCCAAAAATGGGCATGAATCCCTTAATTTAGGGATCCATTGGTCCATAGCTTTCTTAGGTGGGTTTAGTGTTGTTTAGCCTGGTAAAAAAAAAAGCTTAGTAGTTGTGGAGTCACAAATTTGGTGACTTTAGGGTGGTTAGGCCAATTTTGGTGTATAGGTTCAATTTGGGTCTAAATGACCAAAGATTGGGTTTGGGTTAGGCTAGCCATGACTTTGAGCCCAAATGATTGATCAAAATTGCGTAGAGGGTTGTAATGAAGAGTTTTAGTGAAGCATTGAAATGATTTTGAGTTCAGTTGGGGGTTCAACTTGAAGGATTTTGGAAATTTGGTCACTTTGGGCATGTTGGGCTAGACTTGGATCAAGATTGGGTTGGGCTTCTAAGTTCAAATTGAGTGTTTAAAATGGTCAATAGGAATGTGAAGATTTTTCAACATAAATTGGCTGTCAATTTTGAGGTTAGGGCAATCAATTTGGTGAAATTTGGGGACATAGTCAAATTGGGGCAAATGAAATTGAGATTTCACCAAGGCCAATTGAAGGTATGTGTAGGAATGTTATGAACAGTTTAGAATTCAAATTGAGGCCAATGGAGTAGGCCATGGGGTTATATTTGGTGAGATTAAGTCATGTAGCCAAAATTGGGGGTTTGACCTAGATCAAAATTGTGCTCAAAGCATGGGCCAATTTAGCTTGTATTTGGACTAAATTGGTCATATGGAAGGTGAATTTGAGTTTAGGATTGGAATTGGGGGAGATTGGGACCACATTGATGGACATTTGAGGAAAATTTGGGGAAATTGGGCCTTTAAAGGTAATTTGGAGGTTTTGGTCAAAATGATCAAGTTGACCAAATTGGGTCCAATTGAGGGGTCCAAATGGGTTTTGGAAACATTTGATGTGATTTTGGAGGTTTTGGGTAATTTGGGGTGCCAAGGGTATTTTTGTAATTTTAGCAATTTTGGGGATATTTTGGTACATTTGGCAATTTTGGGTAGTTTTGGGTAATTTGAGTTTTTTAAAAAGGTTTGCAATGATTTTGAACAAATTTGGATATTTTGGGTGAATCTGAGGGTTTTGACCACATATGGGATTTGGGGGTGTTTAGGTAATTTGGGTAGGTTTGGGGGTGAAAGGTCAAATTGGGTATTTTGGTAGGGTTGGGGTATCAACCACCCTACATGAGCTATGGACAAATGGAAAACCCATTTGGGTCCTCTATGTACTGGTCTTAGCTATACTTTAGCCTAGGGCTAGTAGATTTATAGGGCCATCTACATGAGTCTCCCAAAGGATCAAGGGACCAAAGAGGAAAATTTGGGTTTAAGGTTGTGATTGATTGTGAGTGAGAGTGAGTGCAAGTGAGTGATTTAGCTCAGACCAGCACCCAGAGACAACTCTAAGGGCAAGCAGTCCAACTGGAACTCACCTTGAGCTCCCCCAAAATGACCCCACATACTAAGTGCTAGAGGTTAGGACCAATATGTGGAACTTCAAGTTTAGTATAAAAGAGGGTAGAATTTCTAATGGTGAGAGTTCCTTTTCTAGTTTTCTAGGAATAGTAAATAAGAAAGTCCTATGGCTAGACCTTAAGCTACCAAAGAGGAAAAACTAAACCTCAACCAAAAGTGAGGTCAACATTAACTACTGAGTATTCTTACACTTTTAGTTTTGACTTAAGTTGTTAAAATTTTTTCTTAAGTTATGCTATTATATTTAGTAGACCAAATTATAGAAATTTAGAAGTTAAACTCTATACCATAAGTCATATTTTTATGTATTAAAAGTGTTACTATCGGCTCAATTTTGGTTCAAGAGTTGTCCGTTAGAAGCTGTCGGCCGCCATAATCGAAATCCAGTCGCCCGTTTTGGAAAGGCGTTTAATTTACTTATAGATATAATTTAGAAAAATATGAAATCAAACTGACTCCATATTTTTCATAGTTTAAATGAAGGAGCACTATACCTCATACTCTGCATCTATCCTGAAAGATAAACACAAGACTTGAGGGTGAGGCTCGATCAAATAAACTAAGAAATATATGACATCCGTTTTGTCTGTGAAACCATTTTATTTTTCGATAAATTCCCCTATTTAATATGCAGAATTAAATAGGGTTTATATTAAGCTGGGATCTGACAAGCTTCCTATAAGGGCAAGCCCCTATAGTTAATTATATCTTAAATGACCAAAGCCACCTAAGAAAACTCTCGATAAAAATCAGGAAATATTTTCTACAAAGAGGTTAAAAGGATAGGACTTTTATACAAAATCGGACAAAAAGGTGTGAAAGGGGAATAATTCAAATTTGGAGCATTTTGCTGTAAAGTCCAAAGGAGGAAGAACTAGGGGATGTCATAGATCCGGAGGAGAACCTCGATGACTTCCCAAGCTATCTTATGATTTGACTTCAGTTTTAAGGAGAAATATTTAAGTGTTTCATCCTATTAATTTTATTAATTTAGGGCTTATATTCATGTGAAACGATCACACAAATAGCCTGAAAGATGTGAGGATTTAGGTCATGACAAATGACAACCTTGGAATCCTAAGACGAGTTAGGGCTTAGATTTTACAATAGAGCTATACAATGGCCTAAAGATAGGGTGAAGATTTATATTGCATAAGCAAACAACCACAAAATTCTATGGCTTGTTGTTTAATTTTAAGAAAATAATTCTCTAGCTGATATAAATAGGTTTCGCTGTTGAAGATGGCTGTGCTGCCCGCCAAGCTAGCTTCAAGCTCCTCATCGTGACCAGTTTAAGTCTTCTAATGTGTCAAGTAATGATGTCAAATCAGATGGTCCTATGGTTAAAGTTCTTTAAATATTGTGGGGCATGTTAATGTTGATTAGAGCAACACTAGTTAGGATCCTATGATTCCCTCATTCCGGTACCACTATTTTCTATCAAATTCACTTAGTCCAAATGAATTTACTAAACTCAATTCAATGAGTTCCATACTTTCATTTAGACTATGGGAAGTCTCATTAGCAACCGTAGGTTACCTCCTCAGAGGGGTTCCCGATCATCTGATAGAGACGTCTTAATTTAGTTGCAATTATTGTTTTGTGTGATGTTTGTGATTAAAATTTTGAGTTGTCTTATATTTTGAATGTTATGGCGGTGAATTTTTTCTTGTTTGATTTTACTTTTAGTTTTGGTTTTGTGGCTATCCTAGTAGTTTTGGTTTTCATGCATGGTGTCATCGTTGTTTAACATGCAAGTTTCGTAAGTATAAAATACAGTGTGAAAAGTACAACAAAAGATGGTATTGTAAACTGTAAAAGCGTACCTGGCGAGTCTTTTAGTTTCACCACCTAAAAGGTCAGTATTTGCAAGATATGTAGATAATATTACAGGAAAGTTTAAATTGCAAGAGTAGATGAAGGTTTAGCTACCAAACCCCAAGTTATGATTTAGTTGAATCTCAAAAGATCTTAGTAGATGATTTTAGGACAAAATAGGATAAGTTCAATTTTTCCTTCAAAACATCCAAAAGATTCCAAAGTGCTCGGGATATGAACTTGAACTATTTTGAAGATCTCTTGAACAATTTTGAGTTCATTTCTGAACTTATCATATTGTTCCATTAACCATCCAAGTTTAGAGTGTGGCTACCCCATTGCTCAGTAAAGCTTAACAATTTAATTATCCCAAGGATTGGATACTCGATTAATCAATTGATGTTTCATTTAAGAGTTATGTGAGTGAGTGACCCTAAGGCAAGTCTAAGTCATTTAAGATTGTGGTGCCCACAAGAAAAGTTGAACTTGGAGTGTTTAAAGATATTGATATAAGCCTAACTATCTTCTAAATCAAATCAATTGAGATTAGATATTGAGCCTAGGTCACTGCCAAGCCCCTAGCAATCATAATGGGAAATTTGGTGAAGGTTAAGATTTTAGTTCAAGTGACATGTATTTTCATTTAAAGATCACATTATCATTAATTTTGGGCTTATGGAAAGTAAATTATCATCCTTCTAGCTTACGCCCATCACTTAAGAATAATTTGATCTTTAATTGACTTCCAAGTCAAGAAGATTAGGAGAGTTATGTTTTTAGTTGATGTTGTGCAAGGGTGTTGAATAGTTTCCTACCTTTTAACCCCATTGTATTTCAATCATCCAAACATGTTTATTAAGATCAAAATTACCCATTTTCCCTTTGATAATCCTAAATTTTTTATCAAGGCACCTAAGTCTTAAAATTACCACTTTTCCCTTGGCGCACTTCACCTCATAAATCTTTAAACACAACTCAAATGACTTTGAGGGTTAAAGTGTTATATCCAAGAGGTAATTGAAATGTTAGAGGAGGATATGTGGACCTCTCAAAATTTGATTTAATTTAGATAATTATTTAAATTTAGAAAATAGGATTTTCAAAAGTTAAATTATTTAATTATCCAAAATAAAATTTATATTTATGGAAAATTCTTAAAGGTTTCCTAAGGTTAGATAAACACTTAGGCAAAATTTCTTGATTTTTTGAATCAAATTTCTATTTTTATTATTTAATTTTAGATCAATTTTCATGATTTATTTAAATAGAAAATAGTGTTTTAATTACAAAAAATATTTTTATACTTTTATTAGACTCCTCCGAGTTCAGAAAACTTAGAGAATCAAATTTTATATTTTTGTGAATTTTAATTTATTTAATATAGTTACTTTAGTGAGAAAATATGAAAAATTCATTTTTAAGCCTTTAAAATTTTATTTTTAACTTAAGAAAATTTGGAAAAATGTCTTAATGAATTCTAAGTGATAAGGGGACATTCCCACTCATTTTGAATCATTTTTAGTATTTTTGAAAATTTTGATTATTTTAAGTATTTTAATTCAAAATATAGTTTTAAAAATGAAATATTTTCACAAAAATGGGTTTTATTTTTATAAAATGCCCCTGATCACAAGGAACTCAGAAAAAATAATTTTCATAATTTTTCTAAGCATATTTGATTTAATATAATTAATTTTATACAAAAAGCAAGGTTACCTTGAGAAATCCATTTTAGTGCCTAGACTAAGTCAAATGATTTTGATATTTTTACAGTGGGTGGACATGATTTTTATGAACAATGTGAAGTTGATTTTGTTAAATTTTGATATGTATTTAATTTACACAAATTAATATAAGGTATTTATTTTTATCTAAGTATAAAAATTCATAAAATGATTCAAAGCATCAAAATATTTTTCCTAGATTTCTTTGATCACAAGAAACCTACTAAATTTATTCTCATAATTTTTTAAGTGATATTTTGATTCATATAATTAAAATAAGCCAAAATGGTCACCTTAGCTTGAAAATTAGGGTTAGAAGCATAGAGATGCCCTCTAACCTTGGAAAAATTAGAAGACATGGCCTCTGTCATGAGGAACAAACCCTCAAAATTTCAAACCGTGGTGAAATGTTTTAAGCCATGAAGAATTAAAATACCACAGAGCGCATTTAATTAATTAAAAAGCAGGGAGTGAGAAAATAATTTTTATTTTTAGTCCACTATTTCTCCTCTATTCACTGAGCAAGAGGGTATCTTTTTATTTCTATGATTTTTCTAGAGAAAGATATGAATTTTTGAATTTTAGGCATTTAAAATAATTCAAAAATCCCTATTTTTCTACTTATCCACGAGGCACCAACTCATCATCATCCGCTCAGAAGGATCCACGCATCGTTCCACTATTTGATGTCGCCAGCCACGTAGCCTCCAAACAGACTGCGCTTTATGCAGCATGGATATGTCCGGCTTGATCTCCTCCATCCATTGGATACACGCGCAATCAGACGGCTCTCCGTTATCATCCCCAAGTGACCTAACCCTTAAGCCGTTCACACTAAAACCTTAAGATCCTATCCTAGACTCATAAAAAATGCATGGGGTTTGTTCTTAAACCTTCATCTACTCAAGACAAACAATATATATGGTTTATAGGGTATGAAATATAGTAAATACATATGGAGGGTCGAAACAAGCTTGATTTAGTGTTGGAGTTCAACACCTTTGTCTGAGAGGGGATGCCTCAATTAGATGGTTGTGGTAGCTTTGATTGGTCCCAACAAACCTACGGATGAAGTGTCAAGCCTTATTGAATGGTCTAGGTATGAATTTGATCAAGCTCAATTTCAGGTGTTGGTCTAGAGCTAGGTTAGAGGCTATTTTAGGGGTGCTTTGTGGGGAATCAACTTCTTTCACTGTGGGGATGGTGTGTGCACAGTTAATTGAAGTTTGGTTCTTTGTGGAGATGTAGGGAGTTATGTCCTGGTTTTAGTGAAAATTTGAGCTCAAAATTAAGCTTCCGCAGTGCGGATCAGTGGGAGAAAATGGTGGGCTTGAGCTGAGGAGGTCCTAGGGAGTCTTTGAGAGAAATTTGGTAGAGTTTCCTTAAACAAATTTCAGCTCTCTTTTTTCTTGGCCATGGAGGTGAGTTTTAAATAAAAATGGCCAAGGGTGGCTATTATGGTCAATTAAGGGGTGCAAAATGGTGCTTAGGTGGAGGGTTTTGAAGTGCTAAAGCCAATTGGAGTTGGCCAGCTTAAATGGGTTAGTTTGGGTTTGAATTTTAGCTTGAGGCTCTCAATTTTGGTGTTTTCCATCCACTAGGCTAGCTGGCAGGGCCAGGGGAGGTGGCCAGGAGGTCAGGTGAGCCAGTGGAACGGTTTATTATAATTAACCCTCAAGGGCAAGTGATGATGGGGAAGATTTTTGGTTAAGGCCCATAAATAGGCATAAATCCCTTAATTTATGGATCCAATGGTCCATAGCTCACCATGGCTTGTCCAAGGGGGTTTAGCCTGGTCAGTCGAGTGTACTTAGTGGCTGTGGTGTCATCAATTTGGTGGCTTAAGCATGGCTAAGTCAATTTTGGTGCATGGGTCCAATTTGGGTTCAAATGGCTAAAAGTTGGGTTTGGGTTAGGCTATCCATGACTTTGTCCCCAATTTATTGATCAACATTGTGTAGATGATTGTTATGAAGACTTTTAGTGAAGGATTGAAGTGATTTTGAGTTCAATTGGAAGCTCAATTTTAAGGATTTTGTGATCTTGGTCAATTTGGGCATGTTGGCCTAGACTTGGGTCTAAATTGGGATAAGGTTGGGTGAGGTTCAAATTTATTGTTGAAATGGTCTATATGAATGTCATAAAGAGTTTTTTACATAAATTGGGTGCCAATTTTGAGATTAAGGCATTCAATTTGGTAGAATTTGGGGTCATAGCTAATTTGGAGAATTTTGAACTTGGGTTGAAATTAAGTGAAATTAAGGCTTGACCAAGGCCAATTGAAAGTCTAGTTTGGTGTGTAGGAGTGTTATGAAAGATTTAGAACTCAAATTGGGGAAATTGAGTAGGCTATGAGGTTCAATTTGGTGGGATTAAGTCATACATCTAAAATTGGGGGTTTGACTTAGATCAAGATTTTGCTCAAAGCATGGGTCAATTAGGCTTGTATATGATTTAGATTGGTCATATGAAGGGTGAATTTAAGTTTAAGATTGAAATTGATGGAAACTGGGACCAAATTGATGGACATTTAAGGTGAATTTAGGGAAATTGGGCTCTTAAAGGTAATTTGAGGATTTTGGTCAAAATTGTCAAATTAGCCAAATTGGGTTCAATTGGAGGGTTCAAATTTGTTTTGGAGACATTTGAAGTGATTTTATAGGTTTTGGGAAAGTTTGGGGTGCCAAGGGTTTTTTTGTAATTTTGGCAATTTTGGGGGTATTTGGGTAAATTTGAAATTTTTTTATGGTTTTGGATAAATTGAGTATTTTGAAATGGTTTAAAATAATTTTTGAAGAAATTTGAGTATTTTGAGTGAATTGGGAAATTTTGTCCAAATTTGGGATTTGGGGGTGTTTAGGTATTTGGGTAGACTGCGGCAAAAGGCCAAGTTGGGTATTTTTGGTAGAATTGGGGTGTCAACCACCATATATGAGCTATGAACCAATGGAATCTCCATTTGGGTCCTCTATGTGCTGGTCTTGGCTAAACCCTAGCCCAATGCTACTGGGTCTAGGAAACCATAAGGTCAAACATTCCTATGGGGACTCTCCTTGAGATCCCCCACACTGACCCCACCTACTAAGTGCTAGAGGTTAGGACGAATACGTGGAACTTTAAGTTGAGAAAAGAGGAGTTTAGAGTTATAATGGTGAGGGTTCCTTTCTAGTCTTCTAAGAATAGTCAACAGAAAAATCCTTTGGCTAGACTCTACGCAACTAAAGAGGGAAAACTAAACCTCAACCAAAAGTGAGGTCAACAGTTACTTAAGGATAAGTAACATTTAAGTTTGGGGGACTTTGATGCACCAAAAATATATACATTTTTTTACTTATATTTTATACTCATTTTGGTGATATTGCACTTCAAAGGAAGGTATTTTGCATGTTTTGGCTTCAGACATAAGAAATGATTTTTTGGTAAAAAAGAAGCGAAAACGATGCAATTTGGAGCTAAATGTGCAAGAAATAAAATTTTGGCCTGACATATTTCGAAATGTCTTTATATGCTTAATCTAATTCTTACTTCTCACATTTTTTTGAATGAAATTACACTTTAAAGAAAGATTTTTTAATGCTTATTTTGTAGGTCTATCTATTAGGAACGAAACACAATTACAACAGAGTGAAGAAAAGCTGAAACGAAGCCAAAGAAAGCAAAACCGTGGAGCTGGTGCAGATCGGCGCTGATGGCGCACAAACCAACATTGATGGTGCTTGAATCCAGAGAAGCGACAAAAAATGGCACCGAAGGCACCTAGACCGGCGCCGACGGTGCCCGAGACGATTATGGATAAATTTTTTGCAGTTTTTGATGTTTTAGAAGGCTCCCAAGTGATTCAAACACCCTATTATGTGATTTAATGCATCTAGACACTTGGAAAGGCTCTTAAATGAATGGATTTATCTGTTAGAGTTAATGAGTGGTTTTTAAATGAAGAGATGTGTCTCTTGTAGTGATTCAATGAATCTAGACACTTGGAGTGAAGAGACGTGTCTCTTAAAGTGGAGCTCTTAGGAAAAAAAAAGATTTTATGCCTCTTTAAAAGAGAGGGGCTGGCACCTCTCATAGTGTGTGTGGGGGGGGTGTGAGTGCATGTGGGTGTGTGAGTGTGTATAAGTGTGGAGTAAAGTTTTGTTTGTGGAGAGGATTTCCTTGAAGAATTGTAAAAGGAGAGGGAATGTGAGAGGTTTCTTCTCTAATACATTTCTAAGAGAGAATTCAGTGTTGATTGTAAAGAGAGAAAGTGCTTTAAGGGAACTTCAAGGGATTTGCTTGAGGGGGACTTTAAGATAAGTTGTGCTCTTCCATTTCTTTGTTTTGTAAACTTGTTTATATATATAAAATCCGTGTTTTGTTATATCTTTTTCATGAACTCTGAGCAGTCTTCTTTGTCTTTCTCCCTGCAATGAGATATGGTGAAATGGAGAGATAATTTGGATGTGCCATTTAACTGTTAAATAATTGTGAAGATTTTTTACTCCGTTCTTAAATTACTTTTCGATTTTACCAATTAGAATGTTAACATTGTTGTGAACATACTAAACGGGAGATGAAGTATGAGTTGCAAAACAAAGTGAGAATCACATTCAGTTTCATGAAGAGTGTTTCGTTCATGAAATTGAGTACAAATAAATAGGGATATATATATATATATATATATA
>JXCR01045929.1:26375-43050 GCA_002079205.1 Phalaenopsis hybrid cultivar | reverse complement strand
ATATATATATATATATATATATATATATATATATATAACTGAGCAAAGAATCGGAGATTCTAGGGTGATAGACTAAAATCCCCAATTTGGTCTTAGTTTTTAAGAACCAAAGTGAGAGTTAACCTACAGGGAAGGAAAGTGGGAGCTCTAGAGTGGAGCAAGTATCCTCCCAGCCTAACCATGGATTTAAGATAAACCTAAGATTAGCCAATGATTCTCTATAAGACTTGACCGAGGGTACAAAATTAAAACTACTCATATTTGACAAAATACAAATTCAAACCATTTATCTATATCATTAACAAAAAATTCATTGTAGTGGGAAGGATATTTTCTTAAATTTGAACTCTTTGTCACAAAACTTCATTTAGTCTTAGTAAATTTAACTTTAAAGTTTAGAAATTAATTTAATAAACTTAGTTTTATGATCATACATGAAAACCACTTTAATCAACCTTCCAAACTAATTACTTATAGTAGAAAACTAGAATTAACCTAGGGATTTCTTACCTCGCTTCTTCGTTGGATCGATACTAGGGTTTTTAAAGAAAGCGCTATATTACTTGAAACGATATGTGCACTTGCGTAGAACAACTAGTGTGTGAACTATTTTATATATTTTATATAACATTTAAATTTTGTACATTAAATACTTAATATAAATTGGGTCATGGTTTTGGCCATATTTTTAAAATCTATATTACTGCGTAATTTCGGGATGGGTAAAGTTTTTCACGCTATTACCGGAGATTTTGATAAACTAAAAATATGCATTTTTAGACCCATATTTTATACTTATTTTTAGTAATATTGCACATTAATGGAAGGTATTTTGATGTTTTCTGGCAGGTTATTGATTTTTCGGGCTTAAAGCAAAAATGAAGCAAAAATGACGAAATTTGGAGTCAAAATGACGTTTTCAAGGAAAGACTCAGCGCCGGCAGCACCAAGGTCAGCGCTGACGGCGGAGAACAGCCAAAAGCTGGAGAGTTTTTACTCAGTGCCGACATCGCCACAGTAGCGCCGACGGTGCCAAAGGAGGTTTAAACATCGTTTCTAGAAGGTTTGATGTATTTGGATGATTTTTGAAGAGTTTTTTGAGGCACCTCTTGGAGAACTGACCTTGGGTTTTATTTGGGGTTGAATTTCATCAGAAAAGTGGCTCCTCTGCGTTCATTTTTCTCTCAACAACGTTCCACCACGCCACATTTTCATAATCCATCTTTATTCCACCACCATAATGGAGTCAATTACTAATTTTGTTTAAGTTTAGAATTTTTGTGGTGAGATTTAGTGTGAAACTTTCTGTAAGAGTGTTGGAGAAGGAGAAAAGTGAGAGAGTTCCTCCTCCTGCATTTATAAGGAAAGGCTACAAAGGATTTTCTTTGAGAAAGAGTTTCAGATAAGTTTGTTTGTTTATTTAGTGTTGTATGAACTTTCTTTTAGATATGAAATTTGTGTTTTATCGTATCTTTCTCAAAAAGTCTGAGTAGTTCCCTCTATCTTTCCCCCTACTATGAGATATGGTGAAATGAAGAGATAAAATGAATGTTCCATAATTAAAATATTAAATTGTGATGATTTTTCTTCTTCGAACTTAATTTACTTTTCAATCTGGCCAATTGATTTGTTAAAATTTATTGTGAAACATATGATCCAGAAAATGGAGTATGAGTTCTACAACAGAGTGGGGGTCACATTTGATTTCATGAAGGAGAAATATGTTCAAGAAATTAAGTGCAAATATTCTTTATTGAGTGTAGAATTGGAGAATTTTTAGGGTGAGAGGCTAAAATCCCAAATTTGGTCTTAGTGTTTAAAAACTAAAGCGAGAGTAAGCCTTCAGATGAAGGGAAGCGAGAGCTCTAGAGTGGGAGCCGGTATCCTCCTAGCCTAGCCATGTATTTATGGACTAAACCTAAGATTAACCAATGATTTTCTATACACTGTAACAGGGTAGAAAATTAAAATTGCTCCTATTTGACACAATACATATTATAAACATTTATCTCAGCTTATTTCTTGAGTATTTAATTGTAGTGGGAAGGATACTTTTTCACATAAGAAATCCTCATTACATAAATATAGTTAGTAGATTAGTAGTTATTATTCAGAATTTGCATTTCCATTTTGCTAATAGTGAAGTAATTTAGTTTGGTTAATATCTCAACATTCAAAATTAGTGATAGTGATTTTGTTTGATTTTCTGTAAATTTCTTGAAAAAATTTACCATTGCTAACTTACACCTTCCCCGTGCGATCGATATTTATGGCTTGAATAGAAAGTTCATTATTACTTGATAACGATACGTATACTTGTGTAGAATCACATTATTAATTGCCTATAATTATATATATTTTACACAACTTACTTTTCATATAAGGATCAAGTTTTTAGCGCTATAGTGGTGTCAACTTCATAAATCCTTACATATAAAAATCAAGATCAAATTTTTGGCGTCGTTGCCTGGGAAGGTAACGGTTAAACTTAATTAAATTAAATAGTTTTGAAAAACTAGGAAATTTATATTATATATATACAAATATATAAAAACACAAAAAAATATGAAAAATCAAAAAAAAAATTATTTAAGAGTTTATTTTTAAATAATTTTACTTTACTTACTTTATTTGTTTATGTGAAATATTGAATCTAAAGGTTTAGTACCTTACGATTTAGAATTAGAACATACTATTAGAAAGATTTGAAAAAAAATAAAGAGAAATTAAAAATTTGAAAGAAATGACAAATAATATATAAAATTTATAAAATGAGAATCTACAAAGACCTTTAAAAGATTATGTGAATCTAACAGTAGATGAACTTTATTTAAATATGACAGAGTGTCCAATGATTCTGATGTTGCTGCTAATTCATTTGAGCTTAAACCTGCTATTATCCAAATGGTATAAAATAATCAATTTGGAGAATCATCTACTGAAGATCCTAACTTACATCTTGGTAGTTCTTTTGAAATTTGTGCTACATTTAAATATGACGGAGTGTCTAATGATGTTGTTAGCCTTAGACTTTTTCCTTTTTCATTATAGGATAAAGCCAAGGCTTAGTTAAATTAATTAACACTTGGATCTATTAGAACTTGGGGAGAACTATCACAAAAATTCTTGGCTAAATATTTCCCACCCTTCGAAAACTGCTAAGCTTAGAATTGATATTACATCTTTTTGTCAGTTTGAAGGGGAATCAATATATGAAGACTGGGAAAGATTTAAAGATCTTCTTAGAAAATGTCTGCACCATGATTTGCTAGATTGGTTAAAAATTAAAACCTCTTTCAATGGATTAGTGGGATCATTAAGATCTGTATAGATGCTACTGCGGGCGGATCATTCATGTTAAAACCATTTGATGAAGTGTATTGTTTAATTGAAGAAATGGCTATTAATAATTTTCAATGGCCCTCTGAAAGGGTAAATCCTAAGAGAGTAGCTAGTATTCATGATTCTGATTCAATGTCTATTTTGGCATCTTAAATTGCTGCTATTTTTAAAAATATTGATCAAATAGGAGTGAACGATTCTCAAATACCCCCCATATTTGAGGAAAATTCACTAGGATTGATTATTGATACTCAACCATCTTATGAAACCTTAAATGCTATAAATAATCAAAATAAGATCCCTATTCTAACTATTTTAACCCTGGATGGAAAAATCACCCTAATTTTTGTCGGAATAATTATAATAATTGCGTGAATCCATCTGTAAATCTGAACAATCAAGGAAATCCTAAATTTTAACCTTATTATCCTCCAGGATTTAACTCCAATCCTAACCCACAAGTTAAGGAAATGAAGTTGATGATGAAAGAAGTGATGTTGAATATGGGAAATCACATACAGAATCAAGGGGCTGCTATTAGAAATATAGAAAATCAATTAGGACATATTGTTTCTGCACTTAGTAACAGACCTTCTGGATTTCTTCTGAGTACTGTGGAAGTTAATCCAAAAGATCAAAATAAAGAGAAAATTAAACCGATTCAATTATGAAGTGGAAAAGAAATTGAAACAAGAATCCAAAGAGAAACTGAAGTTGATGAAGAGAAGGAAGAAATGGAAAATGATCAACAGGCAAATGAACAAACACAAGTTCCTTTAGAAAAACTATTACCTCTGTTTCCTCAAAGACAGAAGTAGAAGAATAAAGATAAATAATTTACAAAATTTTTGGAAATCTTTAAGAAGTTAACAATAAATATTCCTTTTGTTGAAGCGTTGGAACAAATGCCAAGTTATGCAAAATTTATGAAGGATGTACTAAATAAGAAAATGAAGTTTATAGATCATGAGACTGTTCACTCAGTGAAGAGTGCAGAGCTATTTATCAGAAAAAGCTTTCTGAAAAATTAAAAGATCCTGGTAGTTTTACTATACCTTGTGCAATTGGTGAAAAGTTCTATGGAAAAGCTTTATGTGATTTAGGAGAGATTATCAATCTTATTACCTTATCAATTTTTAAACGTTTAGATTTGGGAGAAATTTTTCCAACTAATGTAACTCTTCAATTAGCTGGCCGATTAATAACTTATCTAAAAGGAATTATAAAGGATGTATTAGTAAAGTGGATAAATTTATTTTCTCCTGTAGACTTTATAGTATTAGATATGAAGAGAGATAAAGAATTCCCATTATTTTAGGGAGACCATTTCTTGCAACAGGAAGAGCTGTAATAGATGTACAAAAAGGAGAATTACTAAAGAGAGTTAATGATCAAGAAGTAAAATTTAATATAGCAAAAGCTATGAAATATCCAGTAATAGAAAGAGACAATGAATGTTTCGTGATGGAAGTAGCTGATTATCTAAGTAATGAACAATTTAAGAAAGAAGTCAAAGATAAATTTAAGCAAGGAGAAATTTTTGAGAATGAAGATGAAATTAAATAATAAGATTTGGATTATATTCATGACAAATTTTAAACGTTAGACTTGTTGGAATACGATAGTAAAAATATTATCCCTTCAAGTATTAAACCACCTGAACTTGAATTAAAGATATTACTTGTCCATTTAAAGTAAGTATTTTTAGGAGAGCCATCCACATTGTCGGTTATTATATCTTCCAAGTTAACTGAGATTCAGGAACAAAAGTTAATAGAAATGTTGAAAAAGTATAAAAAGGCTTTTGGATGGACTTTAATAGATATTAAAGGAATTAGTCATTCAACTTGTATGCACATAATTTTAAAAGATGAACAATATGAACCTAAAGCTGATTCTCAGAGAAGATTAAACCAATAATGAAAGAAGTTGTTAAAAAAGAGATTTTAAAATGGTTAGATGCTAGAATTATATATCCTATTTCAGGTAGAGCTTGGGTAAGCCCAATTCACTGTGTACCGAAGAAAGGAGGAGTGACTGTTGAAGAAAATGAGAAAAATGAGTTAATATCAATAAGACAAGTAGCTGGTTGGCAAATTTTGCATTGACTATAGAAAATTAAATATGGCCACCAGAAAATATCACTTTCCTTTGCTCTTTCTAGACCAAATATTGGATAGATTGGCATGAAATAAGCATTATTACTTTTAAGATGGATATATTGGTTATCACCAAATTCTAATTGCTCCAAAGGATCAAGAGAAAACAACATTTACAAGCCCATATGGAACATTTAATTTTCGTAGAATGCATTTTGGACTATGCAATGCACCTGCAACATTTCAAAGATGCATGATGTCAATGTTTAGCAATTTTATAAAGCATCGAATGGAAGTGTTTATGGATGATTTTTCTGTATTTTGGACTTCATTTGAGTTATGTCTTAATAATTTAGAAAAAACTTATGGAGATATGTGAAAAAATCAACCTGGTCTTAAATTGGGAAAAATGTCAATTTATGGTTGCAGGAGGTATTGTTCTTCGGCATAAAATTTTTGGAAAATGCATGGTAGTAGATTCTGCAAAAATCCAAGTTATAGAAAAATTACCACCTCCTAATAATGTTAATGGGGTGAGAATTTTTCTAAGACATGCTGGTTTTTACAGGCACTACTTAAAACTNTGGGACTTCATTTGAATTATGCCTTAATAATTTAGAAAAAGTTTTGGAAGTATGTGAAAAAGTCAATTTAGTTTAAATTGGGAAAAATGTCAATTTATGGTTGTAGGAGATATTATACTCGGGCATAAAATTTCTGAAAAAAGAAAAATTTTCAAAAATAACTAAGCCTCTATGCCAAATTTTAGAAAAATATATAAAATTTGATTTTAATGAAGAATGCTTAAAAGCATTTGAATTATTAAAGAAAAAATTAGTCACTGCACCTATAATAGTACCACCTGACTGAGAGAAATCATTTGAAATAATGTGTGATGCTAGTGATTATGTTATTGGGGCTGCATTAGTACAAATGCACGATAAAGTTTTTAAAGTTATATATTATGCTAGTAAGACTCTGAATGAAGCTCAAACTAACTATACTATTATTGAAAGAGAGTTATTAGCTATTTTTTATGCCTTTGATAAATTTAGACCTTATTTAATTGGAATAAAATGTGTAGTGCATCTGAAAGAGAGTTATTAGCTATTGTTTATGCCTTTGATAAATTTAGACCTTATTTAATTGGAACTAAATGTATAGTGCGTACAGATCATTCTGCTATTAAGTATTTAATGCAAAAAGATGGATGCTAAACCATGACTAATTAGATGTATACTTCTATTGCAAGAATTTGATTTTACTGTGATTGATAGAAAGGAAAATGATAATCAAATATTTGATCATTTGTCTAGAATAGAAATATTAACTAATTTTGCAAATGAAATTTTAAAGAATTTCTCTGATGAACAATTATATAGTATTGATGAAATGGATGTCCGCAGTTTGCTGATATAGTAAATTATATTATAAGTGATATTCTACCACCTGATATAAAAAATCCATAATTAAAGAAGTTTATATATTATTCAAAAGACTATTTTTGGGATGACCCTTATTTATATAAACAATGTAAAGATCTAATTATTAGAAGATGTGTGCCTTATGAAGAAACTCAACAAATAATTGAAAGATGTCATGATTCTAAATTTGGTAGACATTTCAAAATAAATAGAACTACATATAAAATTTTACAAGATAGATTTTATTGGCCTACTATTTTTAAAGATGTTAATGAATATATTAAAACATTCGATGGATGTCAAAGTGTAGGAAATATATCTAGAAGAAATGAAATGCCTCTAAATTACACATTAGAAGTTGAAATTTTTTATATGTGGGGATTAAATTTTATGGGACCATTTATGCCTTCATTTGGAAACTTATATATATTACTTATTTTTTATTATATGTCCAAATGGATTGAAGCTATTGTTGTTTCTAGATGTGATACTCTGAGTGTTTCTAATTTTTTAATTAAAAATATTTTTACAAGATATGGAATGCCGAGAGCAATTATTATTGATGGAGGATCTAATTTCAGGAATAAGAGAATCAAAAAATTAATTAAGAAATATGATATTATGCATAGATTCTTTACTACTTATCATCCTCAGACTAGGGGTCTAACAGAAATGTCAAATTGTGAAATTAAACATATTTGTTAATCATGGGTTGATCAATTCAAGTGCTCCATTTGACAAAATTATTCTGCAAAGCCGATGGGAAGTTTTGTGTTACACTACCGCTGAGGTTGTTGTACCTGTAGTGAATGAGTTCTATGCAAATCTACATGGAATTACCCAAGGAGTTATCTTCGTACGAGGTAAGGCTGTAAAATTTACTCCTGTGAGGATTAATGAATTGTATATGATAGATAATGTTCCAATCTGTCATTAAGCAAATTTCATTCCTACACAAGATTTGATGCAAGATATTTATAATTTTATAACAGATGAAAGTGATATGTGGGAAGTACGAGATGAAGGATATATTAGTTTTCCAGCTTTATCACTTAATCCAATTCCGAAGCAGTGACATTTCTTTATTTGTGCAATGTTACTCCCTACCATGAAGATCAGTAGAGTCACTAATAAGAGTTCTATTTTAAACTACTTTATTCAAATGGAAAAACCTATTGATATAGGTTCAATTATATTTAAATCTGTGATGAGAAACATTATCAATGGATCAATATATGGACTTGAGCATCCTTCTACAATTTTTCTGATTTGCAGTCAATCCTAAGTGCCATATGAAAGTTGTGAAAAAGTTTTACTACCATGGGAGCCCATGATTCTTATTGATGATCAGTATGTTGGTAATGGAAATGAAGCACTAAATGCTAATATAGATCATTCTTCACATGCTTTAACTCCATTAATGCAACCAATAGTTGGAAGTCGCTTGCTCTAGAGAAGAAACTGAAGAAAATTGAAAGAGAACTTCAGAGTATTATGAATGTAGTGGGAGATCTCAAGTACCTTTTTGATCACTTAGATTGAAGAATGAAAGAGAATTTTGGTCACACTAGAATTTTTGAAGCATGATTAGTTCAGATGTTTAAAGAAATGGGGTGGATCGAAGAAAATTCGACAGCTCAATTCCCGTACCAATCCTTCTACAACATATATGTTCATTACCGATCTATGCGAGATATTAGAGGAGGTGAAAGCATTGAAGATGAGGCTGAATGATTGAATATTGTGGATTCTCTACTTGCTTAAATGTGTTTATGTGTTTAGTGTAATTGCGTGGATTTAGTTAGGTTTGATTTGGTTTATTTTTGCTTTAGAATTTTGTACTTTGATTATGTGTATAGTTTTGTGTCAGCCTTTAGTGTTGTGGCTTGATTTTGATGCTGATTTATAATTAGTTTGCTTAATAGGTGTGAATTTGTGATTTGTGAAATGTGCTTGTAAAAAGTGTATTTTCATGTATAAAAGATAGTTTGATGTTGTTTGTGAAATGTGTATTTATGAATTTAGATAAAAATTTGTTTAAAAATACTAAAAATTTTGGAGAAAATTGAAAGGAAATTGAAATTTTGAAAATCAAAATAGTGAATTTCGGTCCTTCAGTGTCGACAACGCTGGCATTGGTGTCGACGATGCCTTCAACCCGAGAGCAACGAACTAACCCTTTAATTCATGATTTTCATCGCAAACCTCCTTTCTTACCCCTTAAGTCACCTTCAACCTTCAATTTTGCATGTAGAGCTTGATTTTGGGTGGATTTGAGGCAATTTAGAGGCAAAGGAACTTTGAATTTCATCTTCTATAGGTAAGAGCTACACTTTAAAGTAAAAATTTTTTATTTTCACCAAAGATTTTTCTCACATTGACCAGATCCGAAAGTTTAAAATTTTTTTGAGAGATTTTGATAAAATTCTTTGGTGAAGAACTCTTACTTAGTGGATTAAAGTTTAAAGTGATTTACATTTTGATTTTTCATAATTTTGAGATTTATTCAGATTTTTTTTCAAATTTTTCTAGATTTCCTATGACACATAAATCTAGCAAAAGGAAAGTAGAATATGAAGCCAATGCTCAATTTCATAGTCTTTAAGAAAATAAAAAAGTGATTCAGGACTGAGGTTTTAAAATCTGAGAGGAGAAGTTGAACAATTGATCATCGCTCGGCAGTGGGAAAACTTCTGTTATTTTACTGTCGATGCGATAGTTGGGATTGTGATGGAAATTTATATCAACCTTCCTGAGGCTTCTGATGATTTTATTTTTGTTCGAGAAAAAGGGTGGAGTTTACTCTAAGAAAAATCAATGAGTTTTATTAATTAGAAGATGTTTATAGATGCCAGTAACATTCGTTTTCTGCTACATATCAAGCCTTAGATGAAGTTATTTCTTTTCTAACTAGTGAGAAAGGGTCTTGGAAAATAAGAATGGAGTTAAAGTCAACTTTCCCCTTTCTATGTTAAATGTAGTATCTAAGGCTTGATATTATTTTATTTCTGGGAGGATGATTCCAACAAACCATCATAGTGAAGTGACCAAGGATAGAGCCATCCTGAACTTCTGTATTCAGCAAGTGATGGATATAAATGTAGGCTATATCATTTTTATGAAAATTCAATCTATTGCTCTGGGAGAGACCATTAGTGGATTAGCACACCCTGCTCTCATTTACACACTTTGTGAGCATGCAGGAGTTGATTTCATACCCGATGAGGAGAGGATTGAGCCTTAAAGACCAATTGGGCCTGCCAACATCAAGACTCATGAGTCCCATATTGATTGGAGATCTGGAAGAAAGGCTAGGGATATTCCTTCTACTTATAAAACCCCTACTTTTAGTAAGCCTACTTCAAGTGACCCCAGCAACAGGGAGTTGTTGGACCAGATGATGATTCAACAGGGAAATATTTTGAAGATGGATCATAAGATGCAAAATATGGAGGCTAGAAAAGCTCACACTGATGATCTTATTCACCAGAAATTTGAGTATGATGCTGCTTATGATGATGCTTTAATGTGATACCTGAAGGGTGACTATACAGTTCAGTTCCCTATTCACCCTACTTATAGTCTATATCAGTAGCAGAACTTAGATGTCGATGATGACTGGTGATCTTTTTGTTTATTTGTATGTGTTTGTACGGTGTGATTGTATTGTTTGTATTATGTTGTTGTTGAGACTGTTGTTATGTTATGTGAAACTTTAATGTGAAAAACTTTTTTCATTTTTAGAATTTAGTTTATTTCTGTTGTTATTTTCAGCACTTTGTTATGTTCTTTGATTAGCTCTTTCTCAGCAAATTTTATATGTATTATGTGCAATTTAATGTTTTTAGCCTTGTAGTTTACATATTAACACCTGTTGTATTTCAAAATTTATGCTAAAAAATCAGAATCTCCACAGGTATGAATTTTTTTTATGTATTAAATGCTTTCACGCTTCATTTTTTAAAGTTCTTCATGTAAAAAAAAATCTTTTAAAAATTTAAGTTTGGGGGGGAAGAAGAAAAATCATTTTTAGAAAGAGAGAAAGAACTTAATTTTATTTGTCCTCACTTAACTAAATTTTCAAAATTTTAAAACTAACATGACCTTTGGTATTAAGGGCTAACTCTAGATAACTATATTTATTTTAAATATATAGTAAATTTAAGTGAAAATTTTCAATAATAAAGGTTAATTCTGCTGTCTATGATATTTTGTAAAATAAAATAAGACTATGTTTTTCTATTTTTAGTAAAGAAAATTTGTATTTTTTAAATATTAAAAAAATCTTAAAAAATTCATGTAAAATGAAAAAAATTAAACTTTATGAAATCCTTAAGTTAATATAAATTTGTTAAGTGAAGAAATGTAAAAAGTTTTTAACTTTATGAAGAGGATAGTGGAGTTCAAAATCATTAAAGACTATCCAGATATAGTAATCCTCACAAAAAGAAAAAAAATAAAAAAGAAAAGCAAAAGAAAATAAAAACAAAAGATGCGGGGAGAAGCTTGAGGAGATGCTTTATTAAAAATTGGCTTCACTTGAATCAACTTAGGAAAAATACTTAGATACATTTTCTATAAACTTTAGATTTGAATATTAACTTAATTATTAATAAATTTTTATGAATTTCTTTTTCATATGAATTTCTTAAGAAACTTTAATATAACAAATTGCAATTTTTTTTGAAAGAAATAGAGGATAAAAAACCTTAAACTTAATTACCGAAAATCTTTACAGCTTTAGTATTAACTGAAATTATTTTGAATTTTTTTATGTTAAACTATTATGTTTAGAGAACTAAAATATGGAAGTCTAAAAGTTAAAGTTTTTACCATAAGTCATATTTTTATGTAGTAGAGAAGTTACTTGGGGAAAAGTAACATGTAAGTTTGGGGGATTTTGATACAACAAAAAAATATACATTTCTAGACCCATATTTTATACTTTTGAAATCCTATACTGATTATGAATTATTTTTAAGGAGAAAGTCTCCTAATATATATCATGAATTTTTTTAAAATTGCATTTACTTTTAACTTGCATTTGTAGGAATTAGTAAACTTATTTCATTACATAAACTACTTTAAATATTTTTTTGTAGCCGTAAATAAAGGTTTTTCATAGTTAATTTTCTAAAATTTACTTAATTCCTTTAATTTCCCCATGTGATCGATAGTGGGGTTTATAATGAAAACTCTATATACTTGAAACTATATGTATAATTACATAGTACCCTCAGTGAGAAAAATATTAATCTAAGTTTTATAAGATTACATTTGTTCTCACTAGCCGCTAATGTAAATTGGGTCAACATTTTGATCATATTTGAGAAGATAAATATTTACGTAATTGTGGGTCAAGTTAAGTTTTTGGCGCTTTTGTTGGTGAACTTAAAAGGAAATTTATTTCAAAACTTTTTGACTTAAAAACCTTATTTGAATTGTGGAATAACAAAAAAAAAAAACTAGTTTCATAATTATTTGAATTTTTTTAAATTACAAAAACCCCAAAAGTTTGCAAAAATAAAAAATATATAAAAAATTTTATTTAGATATTTAAGTATTTTTTTTCTAAATTTTACCTTTAGCATGCAAAGTTTCGGATCTGAAGGTTTAGTACCCTATGATTCTGAATTTAAACGAACAATAAGAAGAATTCAAAACAAAAACAACTTCACAATTTTGAAGAAATGACAAACACAATACAAAATAACATTGAGATTCTAACTACTGAAAGTGAACATCAAAATTTACAAAAACATTCAAGGAATTATGCAAATCCTACAATAGATAAAATTCACGTAAGTATTCATACTCCTGCTGTAGCGGCTAACTCATTTGAACTTAAAACTGCAATAAGATAAATGGTGCAAAATAATCAGTTTGGTGGAACACCATATGAGGATCCAAATTTACATTTTGCAAGTTTTCTTGATTTGTGAGCAACATTCAAATATGATGGCATATGAAATGATGATTTTAGACTTAGAATTTTTTCTTTTCCCTAAGAGGATAAAGTTAAGACATTAAATTCATTAGAACCTAGATCTATTATAACTTAGAGTGAGTTGGCACAAATTTTTTTGGCTTATTACTTTCCTCCTTCAAAACCTGTTAAGCTAAGAAATGATAATACTTCTTTTATTCAGTATGAAGGAGAGTTAATTTATGAAGCTTGGGAACGATTTAAGGAGCTCCTTAGAAAGTATCCACATCATGCTCTACTTGATTGGTTAATCATTCAAACATTTTCTAAAGATTAATAAGATCTCTTAGATCAAAAATTGATGCTGCTGCTGGAAGATCTTTAATGTTAAAACCATTTGATGAAACTTATGCTTTAATTGAATAGATGACTACAATAATTTTCAATGGCCCTCATAAAGGGTAAATCCTAAGAGAGTAGCTAGTATAAATGATAATGATGCTATATCTATTTTGGCATCCCAAGTTATTGCGCTATCTATGAAATTAGATAATTTTGTAATAAGCTTTTCCCAAACACCTCAAGTGAGTGAGGAAACTTTATTAGGAGATTTAATGATTCTTAATCATTAGAAAATTTACATTCAGTTACTAATAAGCCCAATAACCCAGATTCTAACTCTTAGAAAACAGGTTAGAAAAATCATCCCAATTTTAACTAGAATAATAAGAATTATGGTGGTAGAAATCAACAATGGGGGAACAATTATGCAAACCCAGTAGAAACTACAAAAATGAGGGTAGTTCTAATTATCAACTACTTATCCCTCAGGCTTCAATAACCAACAATTTAAGGAAAAGAAGTTTTCTATAGAAGAAGCAGTTTTACAAATGGGTAATCAATTACAAAGTCAAGGTGTTGCAATAAGAAATATTGAAAATCAACTGGGACAAATTGCTAATGCATTTAAAAATAGACCCCAGAGAACACTTTCTAGTAATGTTGAGATAAATTTGAAAGACAAAAGTAAAGAACAAGAACAAGTTAATTCTGTTCAACTTAGGAGTGGAAAGAAATAAAATTTTGGAATTCAAACAGAGATTGAAGTTGAGAAAGAAACTACAGAAATTGAAAAGCCTAAAAAAATTATTTCAAAGGATAAAGAACAACCTATCTATCCAACTAAAATTGATTCAGAAAAACCACAACCTCTTTTTCTTAAAAGACTTAAACAACAAAAGCTTGATCAATTTTGAGATATTTAAAAAGCTTACAATTAACATTCCATTTGCAGATGCTTTGGAAAAAATGCCGAGATATGCCAAATTTATGAAGAAATATTAAACAAAAAGACGAAGTTTGAAGCTTATGAAACAATTGCACTTAGATAAGAATGTAGTGTAAGAATTCAAAAGAAGCTTCCTCAAAAGCTTAAAGACCTCGGTAGCTTTACTATACCTTGCGCTATGGGAGAAAATTTTACAGAAAAGAATTATACGATTAAGGAGCTAGCATTAATCTCATGTCTTTATCTATCTTTAGAATATTAGATTTAGGGGAGATTTCTCCTACTACTGTAACACTTTAATTAGTTGATCAATCTATCAATTATCTTAAAGTGGTTATAGAAGATGTACTACTTAAGGTAGATAAATTTATCTTCCCTATGGATTTCATTGTGCTAGACAAGGAAGAGGATAAAGAACTTCCTATTATTTTTCCTTGCAACCGTACGCGCTATGATTGTTGTGCAGAAAGGAGAATTAACCATGAGAGTTAATAATTAAGAAGTAACGTTTATGTTATAAAGTTAATGAAGTATACTGGTAAAGAAAATGATGTGTTGAAACTTTATATTAGTGAGAGCAAGCACTTTTATAAAGAAACTGTGAAGCTGAGTCAGTCTGACTAAAAAAATTGGATACTCCAGGCTGACGACATTAAACCAAAAGCTGGGTGGGAGGCAACCCACTATAATTTGTATAGTTTAATTTATGTTTGTTATAGTTATAGTACAATTACCTACTACTATTATAGAAGAGTTTTTAAACACTATTTAAGGATTTAAACATGATTGGAACTTGAAAGATTTGAAGATAGGCAAAATCATGTTCACTAAAGCACTGACGCTTTGGCGACAAAATTGGCTCCTAAGCGTCAGAGCCTAGTGAGACTGGCGCCTAAGAGCCATAGTTGCTGGTCACGGAAAACTGCCCCCACCTAGTTTTTCCCTCTTCTTTCTTTTTAAACTATCCTATCTTCATCCCCAATCACTAGAACTTCAAAAATTTCACATAAGATAAGGAATTTAGAGATATTTTGAGTTCTTGCTTCCCTAGAGAGTACACACAATGACTAGAGAGGAAGAAACTCTTTTAATGGGTTCCCGATACACCAAAATAATATATTATTTTAAGTATACATTTTATGCTTATTTTTTGTGATATTTCACTTTAAGGAAGGTTATTTTCATGTTTTTGTTGTAGGTATGCCATATTTAGGCATTTGGAGCAAAAATAGCACAAATAATGAAATTTGGAGCCAAAACAACAAGTTTTGGGACTTCTAGAGCCAGATGTGCAAGATTGGCTCCAAAAGCGCCATTTTACATAGAACTATGGCCAGATGAGCCAGATTTGGCCCCTGAAGTGCCGAAATCCAAAAAAGCACGGAGTTAGGCAAGCTGGCGCCAGATGCACCACAATTGGTGCCAGATGTGCTTGAGATGACTTTTTTGCGTATTAAGGCGATTCAAAACAAATTTTGTGTAAATTTTCAAAGAGACACTTGTTCTAAACACACTTTGGAGTGATTCAATGCGTCTATACACTTTGGAAGGTTCTTTTATGAAGGGATATGTCTCTTGGATCAATGGACATGTCTTTTAAATTCAAAAGGGTTTCATTTTGGATGGAATTTTAAAGGGAATTCTGAATTCTTTTTTGAGGGAGGCAGACTTTAATAAAAGATAGGGTTTTGAAGAACTTGAAGGAGGAGAGTTTTTGGTGTGGCATGTAAGGAGGGTGAAAGAGAGAGAGAGAAAGAGAAAGAGAGAGAGGGAAAGCCAAGGGAGTCGAGATTTTCTTCATGGATTGTAATAGAAGAGGGAAGGTGAGAGATTTCTTCTTCATTACACTTCTATGAAAGAATTGAGAGTACTTGCAAGGAGGGAAGGCTTGATGAGAACTTCTATGAATTCTTGGGAAGGATTTTGAGATAAGTTGTATCTTTTATTTCTTTTATTTTATAAACTTATTTTTATATACAAAATATGTGTTTTATCGCATCCTTCTCATGAATTTTGAGTAGTCTTCTTTATCCTTCTCCCTACTTTGACATATGGTTTTGTGCAGAATTGTTTTTGTTTTATATGATTTTGAATGTCAATAATTTGTGATTATTTGAACTCTGATCTTTATTTACTTTTGGATCTGACCAATTGAATTATTAAAATATGTTCAGAAACATATGTTCCGAAAGGGCTATAATTTCTAAAACATGGTGAAAATCACATTTGATTTCATGGGAGAGGATGTCATCCGTGAAGCTGAGTGCAAATAAATAAAGAAATATACTTTGTTAGATGCAAAATTGGAGATTTTAAGGTGACAGATTAAAATCCCCAATTTAGTCCAATTGATTAGGAACTGATGCAAGATTGTTATCCCTTAGGTAGGGGAGTAGTGGGAGCTCTAGGGTGGTAGTCGGTATCCTCTCAACCTAACAACGAAATTAAGGATCAAACTCCGGATTAGTTAATGTTCTTTATGCACTCGAAAGAGGGTAAAGAATATGATTACTCATATTTGGCACAAAATAATATATATATATATATATATATATATATATATATATATATATATATATATGTATATATATTCAAA
>JXCR01045929.1:2478-18764 GCA_002079205.1 Phalaenopsis hybrid cultivar | reverse complement strand
ATTTGATGTGTGGGGGGGGGGGAGATTTAGTGTGAGAATTTTACAAATATTTTTCATTATTAAAAAATTACACACGACAGATATATAATAAATATGCAATATAATCCCTAAAAAAATATCTTTTATGAAAATAATTTATCTTTTAAAACTCTTTTTAAACTTTCAAATTCGCTTTAAAATCAATGCAAGTACACATATCGCTCAAGTAATAAAGGGCATTAATGGAGTCCTAGATATCGATCCCATAGGGAAGTTGGAAAATCCTAAAAGTAAATTATGATAATTATTTTATTATCTAAAAATACAAAAATAAAAGTAAAGTAAATTGCAAAGTTTAAAAATTCACAACTCAAGTGAATGCTAATTTAAATGCAGATGTAAGACTACATAAGTTAAACTAAACTAAATACTAAATTTTCAAAAATAAAATTATGAGAATTGAACAAAGTTTCTGTTGTGATGTAAAGTTCAAATTTAAGAAAACATCATTTCACTTTACAATGAGTAAATGAATTATGAAGAAATCGAGATCATTTAAAAATATATATATATATAAACTGTTTTGTGCTAAATAAGAGCAATCTTATTCTTTGCCCTCTTCTGAGTGCTATAAAGAACATTGCCTAATCTAGAGTTTGGTCCCTATTTTTGTGGTTAGTTTGAGAGGATATCAACTGCCACTCCAGGGCTCCCACTACTCCCTCACCTCAGGGCTAACAATATCGCATTAGTTTCCAATCAATTGGACCAAATTGGAGATTTTATTCTGTCACCTTAAAATCTCTAATTCTGCATCCAACAAAGTATATTTCCTTATTTATTTGCACCAAAACCCATGGATGACATACTCTTCAATGAAATTAAATTTGATTCTCTCTAAGTTGTAGAAATCACATCTCATTTAAGAACATATGTCTCTCAACAAGTTTTAACATTTCGATTGGCCAGATCGAAAAGTAAATGAAGATAGGAGTTCCAATCATCACAAATTATTAACATTTAAAATCGTAGAAAACAAAATATATTTTTCATAAAACCATACCTCAAAGTAGGGAGAAGAATAAAGAAGACTAAGAATTTATGGGAAGAATACAACAAAACATGGATTTCATATATAAAAATAAGTTTACAAAACAAAAAAAATAAAAATACAACTTATCTCACAATCCTTCATAAGAAAATCCTTAGAAGTTCTCTCCAAGTCTTTCTCCCTTTACAACCACTCCCAAATCTTTCTTAGAAGTGTAATGAAGAATAAATCTCTCACCTTCCCTCTCCTCTTAACACTCTAGAAGAAAATCTCCTCTTCTCTCTCTATCTCTAACTCATGCCAACTTTCTCTCTCCAATCATGCCACACTTTTTTTTCTCCCTCAAGAAACACTTGAAAAATGATAAGTCTTCTCCTTTTATTTTAGGCTGCCTTTTCTGGAAAAGAATTCAAAATTCCCTCCAAAAGTCAACTCTTTTGAATTTAAAAGATGTGTCATTTGATCCAAGGGACATATCCCTTCATAAAAGAAACTTCAAAAGTGTCTAGATGCATTGAATTACTCCAAGAGGTGTGTAGAACAAGTGTCATTTTGAAATTTGTGCAAAATTTCACCTCGAACTGCTTTAATTTGAGAAAGTCGTCCCTAGCGCATCATGCGCCAGTTCTCTGGATTTTGGTGCATCATGCGTTTATTTGGCGCATCTTGTGCCATAATCCCTAAATTTATTATTTTGGCTCCAAATTTCATCCTTTTTTTTCCATTTTTGCTTTAAATGCCTTAAAATGATATACCTGCAACAAAAACATGAAAATGCCCTTCTTTAAAGTGTAGTATCATGAAAAATAAGCATAAAATAAGTACTTAAAACAGTATATTATTTTCATGTATCAAAATCACCCAAACTTAAATGTTACTTTCCTCAAGCGACAGTTTTACTACATAAAACCATATGACTTAGGATAGAGATTAACTTATAACTTCTATACTTTAGTTTAATAAATAGAATAACAAAGTTTGAGAAAAAACCCTTTAATAACTTCGATTCAATTTCTAAGTCTAGGAATATTTGGTAATCAAATTTAAGACTTCTGAATCTCTATTCATTTTAAGAAGAAATGAAATTTATGATATTAATGTCATTTAAAACATTCATATGAAAAAGAACTTCATAAAAACTTTACTATGAATGCTACTAATACTACAATATAAGTTTATAAAATATAATAAAGCTCGTGCTTAAGTTGATTCAAGTGAAGCTAATTTTTTATTAGGCATCTCCTCAAGCTTCTCTTCACTTATATATTTTTTATTTCTTTTTATTTTTCTTTTTCTTTCTCTTTTTTTTTTAATTTTCTCTTAGGATCTTTTCAATCCTTTATTTTCTTTTTCTTTTTCTTTTTTAGTGAGGATTACTATATCTGGATAGTCTTTAATAATTTTCAACTTCACTATCCTCTTCTTAAAGTCCAAACTCTATACTTTTCTTCACTCTATAAATTCATATTAGTTTATAATTTTCCATAAAGTCTCTTTTTTTCTTTTTACATGAAGCTCTAAAATTCTTAACACTTCAAAAATACAATTTTCTTCACTTTAAATAGAAAAACATAGTCTTATCCTATCAAACAGAAGTATAGTCATTTAAAGTTAAATCTTAATATTCTAGGCCATGTTAAATTAATTTTTAAAAATATATTTAATTGAGGACAGATAAAATTTAGTTTACTTATTTTCAAATTAAAATTTTCTTTCCCCCAAACTTAAGTTTTTAAGTGAGTTTAAAAATATTTTTAGCATAAAATTTAGTAGGTGAAAGAAAACAATAAATGCATGAAAATAAAAACTGACATGTATAGGATTTCTAACTATGAAAATGGGCTTTAGTATATTGTAGGTACTAATTGTAAAACTATATACAGGCTTTAAAGCATTAAATAAAACATAATATATTCTAAAAAGCTTGCTGAGAATTAAAAATAGAAATACAAAAACTGAAAAACTAAACTGAAAATACTAGAACTATAAAAAAAGTGAAAGTCAACAATTACTATTATTGATTCAGTTTACACACAACATAAAAGTTTTACTATAACAAGTTTCAAATAAAAGTTCTTCACAATACAATGAAAAATAACAAACAAACATCAAAACACACTAAAATAAAATCTTAAAAATTAATCCTCTTCTCCTTCCTCATTATTATCAGAATCTTCTTCTTCTTCTTCTTCATTGTGAACAGGAGCATAAAGAGTGAAATTGGGGAAAGCAGGAAAGTTCACATTAGGTTCACCCCTAAGATGTTTATCATAATATTTTCAAAATCAATATCATGTTGAACTCTCCTTTGATGATATTCATCATTATAATTTCTTGCCCCTATCTCTCTCAACTGAGTTTGAATATTAACTATGTCTATTTTTTGAATCATTAGTTGGTCCATAAAACCTTCAAGTGCTACAAATTGAGAAGTAGTTGCCCCTGCAGCAGATGTAGAGGGCCTATCCCTTCTTCCACTTCAAGATTCAACAAATGATTCTTTGGCTATAATCTTTCTTCACTTCTATGGGATTCTACTCCTAATTGTTCACACAGAGTGAAAATCAGGGCAAAATATCCCAAACTACCAGCAGTAGAACTACCAGCTATACTTCGAGCATGTTAAACTATAAGTGCACCAACATCTATTGCATTCATGTTCTAAATGCAATAGTTTAGTACAACTCCTTCTTTTGTAACATCAACCAAATAATTTGTTGGAAACTGTCTGACAAAATGAAGTGGTGCCATACTTTTGACAGAATAGTCAACATGGAAGCAGTGAAGTTAACTATCTTGTTATTCTTAATCTTCCAAGATATTCAGTCATCACAAATGCAATATATTCATGTTCTGAATCTCATGCATTGTATGACAATGTTACTTAATCTTCCAAATGTTACTTAATCTTCCAAATGAAGTGGTGTTAGTGAAGAAGAGGCAATGTTACTTAATCGTCCAATATATTCAGTCATCACGAATGCAATATATTCTTAATTTTCCAAATGATAATCAGTCATCGTGAATGCAATATATTCGTTAAAAAATACACCCCTAAAACCATAAAAAGTATTGATCTGATCAGCAGTAAATTCAACTTTTTTACCTCTAACTAGGATGTGATCTTCATTAGTGAACCTCAAGTTTGCATAAAACTCTCAAACCATCGGGACAATCGTTACTACAGTGAAGTAGCAGAATCTTCCCAGTTCTGGCAAGAATCAGTCTTTCAACCTTGCCACCCGGGTTTCCAAACCCCTGTTCTTGGATCATTCTTTTTATTTCCATCTGAGTATTGAAACTATGTTGGGCTTTGAAACTAACAAATCTTCACTTATCGAATTCGTCCATCGGCCTTCCTCTCTTAACTTGGGGAGCCAACTGAAAATTCTACGAAAATCTAAATATAGTCCAAATAAATCACTAAATCAAAAATCTAACTCCTCAAGCAAGATTATTCGGTAAGAAACTTTTCACCATGAGTTTCTTCAAACTTTTTCATCAAAAATCCAAAATTTTGGATCTCCCAAATCCATGATGAAAATAAAAAAATTTTAAGTTAAAGTGAAGCTCTTACCAAGTGACGATGAAATTTATGATTTTTAGCCTCTGAATCCTTCTGTTTTATCCACAATGTGTGCCTAGACAAAGGTCTTGAGATAAGAGACAACTTAAGCAGTGACAATGGAGTTTGTCCGTGTAATTTTTCTTTTTTCTAGGCTATATGGTCTGTTCGAACCTTTGACGCATCATGCGTCAGAGCTTAAATTCACTAGATTTTGGTTTTTGTGAAAATCTGCTCCATACTGTTTTACTTCAACATCTATTTGACTCAAATAACCCTTTCTAAGCATATATAAACATCACACTAACACTAACTTTCACAAACAATACAAAACTCACATTTATATATAAAATCTGCGTTATTACAAAATAACATTTTTCAAGCCAACAAACATCAATTTCAGTGTTCTTACGCAAATCAACATCCTAACACTAAAATCTAAACATCAAAATTCAAAATATAAACATAGATAGTGTTCATTAGAAAGAAAATTCAATCCAACTCAACAAAATAAATAAAATAAATAGTACTAAACAAAACGTTTTGTGCATAAATTAAGATCAAACATCTTCTTCACTATCGTCCTTCTGGATATCTCCCATAGATTGGTAATGCTCATACAAGTTGTAGAAGGGTCAAAATGGAAGTTCATCAGTTGAATTTTCCTCCTCAATCCAAGCATGTTTCTTGAACATACGTACCAAACCATCTTCAATACGACCGGTAAGTTCAAAATGTTCCTCTAGTCTCCAATCTGGATGATTTAGCATTTTAGTAACATTCGGAATCACATGCATGAGATTCTGCCTCTCTTGTTAAGTCTTCTTAATCTTCTTCAAAAGTGCACTCGAGTGGTAGTAAGGTTGAACAGGTGATGAATTTTGAGATCCTTGATCCATCAACACATTCATATCATTTTCATCTTCCATTTCAATATAGTTGCAATAGAGTTCTCGATCCATCGACTTCCAAGGAAGAAGCACTTTTTCCCAACTTTCATAAGGTACTTGTGTTTAACTGCACAGTAGGAAAATTGTGGATGGATGACAAATTCTATTTGTAGATCCATTGATAATCAAACCCAAAACCCATTTCACAGTAATAGTTCCAACATCAATAGGCTTTCTAGTTTGATTGCAATAATTTAAAATAGTGCTCTCCTTTGTTACCTTACTAATCTTCATAGTTGGCAGTAATTTAGATGAAATGAAGAAGTGTCAGACTTTTGGAACTACATTTAAAAATGATGAGGGAAAACTTACATTGGCCTCCCAATTCGCATATTCATTCGTAAGGTTGCAGTAGAGTCATTCACATTATCTCTTGTAGGGGTAAAATTTGCATAACGGCAGATAAAAACATTCTCAATCATAAAAATCTCTTTTATTTTTGAAAGATTGAACTGCATAAACCTGCCTCGCATGTAAATCATTCCTTGGTTGATCCCTTGAAGATTTACATAAAATTATTTTACTACAGGAACAACAACAGCAGTAGTAGTGTAGCAAAGCACTTCCCAATGCCTCTGCACAATACTCTTCTACTCGAGTATTTGGTGTCTTGAATCCTCAATTCACAAATCCCCTTTCTTTGATAAGCCTCTTCTTCACTAGCACCCCATCATGTAACTTATGCGCATCAAAACTGACAAACTTTCTCCGGTTGAAAATTCCAAATCTAGTGGAGTTTTAAGAGTGTGATGCAATAGGATTTGGAAAGTGGGACTTTTCCCTCGTCCCCCCCCCCAAATATGATTTGGATTCAGTTTTTAGGAGTTTTATGGAGAAAAAACCATAAAAAATCACCATTTGACACATTTTAAATAATTTTCGGACATGCGACAGATAATGCGCTAATCTGGCGCATCATGCGCCGGCTCTCTGGAATCTGGCGCATCATGCGCCTGTTCCAAAATTTTCGCCATTTCAATTTCGATCCAATAAATTCTCAAGTTTTTCATAAAATTAGGCAAATAAAGATGTTTCTAAATATTTTATCAAATATACAGACTACATAAGGATCTAAACATAAATTTACATAAAAAATTTCAAACAAAACAAGTCAAAAGCAAACTAAACAATGATACATATGGGTTACCTCCCATAAAGCAGTTTGTTTAATGTCATCAGCTCGACATTCCCCGTCTTATTCTGGGTGACCCATCATTACAGTCTCTTTAAAAGCTGGTCTTTGACCATCAACATATTATTTCAATCTTTTCCCATTGACTTTAAATATTCTTTCAGTCTTGGGGTCTTCAATATTAACTACCCCATAAGGATAGACTTTTATAACTCTGAATGACAATTTCCACCTAGACTTCAATTTTCCAGAAAAAAAAATAATCTTGCATTATATACTAAAACTTCCTGTCCAGGTTCAAATTCTCTTTTTATTATCTTCCGATCATGCCATTTTTTCTTCTTATCCTTATAAATCCTCTCATTATCGTAAGATTCCTTCTTAATTTTCTCAAGCTCATTCAATTGCAATAATATTTTCTCACCAGCATCATTAAAATAAAAATTGAATTCTTTTATCACCCAATAAGCTTTATGCTTCAATTTAACTTGTAAGTGACAAGTCTTCCCAAAAATTAATCTATATGAGGACACTCCTATATGTGTTTTATAGGCTATCCTGTCCGCCCATAATGCAATATATAATCTAGTAAACCAGTCTATTTTATTATGATTAACACTCTTTTTCAAAATTCTCTTAATTTCACGATTAGATACTTCTGCTAAACCACTAGTCTAGGGATGATAAGTAGTTGCAATTTTATGCATTATATTATATGTTTCCACCAATCTTGCAATTGTTGCATTCCAAAAATGAGATCCTCCATTGATAATGATTACTCTCGGCATTCCATATCTTGTAAAAATTTTTTTAATAAAAATTTTGAAACACTTCGAGCATCACATCAAGGTAAAATGATTGCTTTAATCTATTTTGAAACATAATCCACTGCAATCAATATGTAAATATTTTCAAATGAAGGTATAAATGGTCCCATAAAATCTAATCCCCATGCATAAAAAATTTCAATTTCCAAATTAAAATTTAGATGCATTTCATTTTTTTTTTGAAATATTACCCACTCTTTGACACCGATCACATGTTTTAATATATATATTAACATTTCTAAATAGAGTAGGCCAATAAAATCTAGATTGTAAAATTTTATGAATAGTTCTATCATTCCCAAAATGACCTCTAAATTCAGAATCATGATATTCTTGGATTATTTCCTCAATTTCTTTATAAGACACACATTGTCTCATTACTAAATCTTGCATTATTTATATAAATAGGGATCATCCCAAAAATATAATTTTGCATCGTAAATGAATTTTTTCCTGTTATTTTGTCAGCCCATAAGGTAAAATACCACTTACAATATAATTTCCAATAGCATACCACTGTATTTCTCATCCTTTTAGAGCATAAAGTTGTTCATCAAGAAAATTTTGATTAATTTCTCTCTCCAAATCAAGTATTTCTTCTTATTCTAAGCTAGATAGATGATCAGCAAATTGATTATCAGTCTTTTTCCTATCGACTATTATAAAATCAAACTCTTGCATAAGAGGTACCCCTCTAATTAATCTTGGTTTAGCATCCTTCTTTTGCATCAAATATTAAATAGCTGAATGGTCAGTATGCACAACAAATTTAGCTCTAATCCGATATGACCTAAACTTATCAAAAGCATACACAATGGCTAATAACTCTCTTTTAGTGGTGGTGTAGTTAATTTGAGCATCATTAAGAGTCTTACTAGCATATTATATAACTTTAAAAATCTTATCATATCTCTACCCTAAAACAAGTCCTATTGCATAATCAGTAGCATCACACATTAATTCAAAATGTTTCTCCCAATCACGTGAAACAATTATAGGAGCAATGATTAATTTTTCCTTTAAATTTTCAAAGGCTTTAAGGCAATCTTGATTAAAGTTAAATTTTGTATCATTTTCCTGAAGTTGGCATAAAGGTTTAGTAATTTTTTAAGAGTCCTTAATATATCTCCTGTAAAATCCAGCATGTCCAAAAAAGCTCCTAACTCCTCTTACTGTAGTAGGTGGAGGTAAGTTTGATATAACTTAAATTTTAACAAGATCTACTTCCATGTTTTTTTTTGAAATTTTATGTCCAAGCACAATTCCTTATGCAACCATAAATTGGCATTTTTCCTAGTTCAATATGAGATTAGTCTTTTCACAGTGTTATAAAACTTTTTCTAAATGACTTAGACATATTTTGAATGAAGTTCCAAATACTGAAAAAATCATCCATAAAGACTTCAATCATTTTTTCAATCAAATCATTGAAATTTGACATCATGCATTTTTGAAATGTTGCAGGTGCATTACATAATCCAAAGGGCATTTGCTGAAATGCAAAAGTTCCATAAGGACTAGTAAATGTTATTTTCTCTTGATCCTCTGAAGCAATAGGTATTTGGTATTAACCAGTATATCCATATAGAAAACAAAAATATTTATGCCCAGCCAATCTATCCAACATCTGGTCCAAAAAGGGTAAAGGAAAATGATCCTTCCTGATGGTAGAATTTAATATTTTATAATCTATACAGATTCTTCAACCAGTGACTTGTCTTGTCGATATTAATTCATTATGCTCATTTGTCATTTTTGTTACACCTCCTTTCTTTGGAAGAAAGTGAATTGGACTTACCCAAGCACTATCTGAAATAGGATAAATTATTCCAGCATCTAACCATTTTAAAATTTTTCCTTCACAACTTTTTTTTATCATAGGATTTAATCTCCTTTATGAATCATCTCTTGGTTCATGTTGATCTTCTAATAAGATTCTATGCATATAATTTGAAGAACTGATTCCTTTAAAATCAACTAATATCCATCCAAATGCTTTCTTATATCTTTTTAAAGTTTTTAGCAACTATTTTTCTTACGTGTCAGTTAATTTTAAGGATACTACAACAAGTAATATAGATAAATCTCCCAAAATGCATACTTCAAATGCGTAGGAAACATTTTTAGTTCTAGTTCAGAAGGTTTCTCAATAGATGGAATCAAATTCTTGTTACTTTCTATAGGGTCTAACATTTCATATTTTTCCTGAACATAATCCAAATCCTCTTTACTCTCTTCCATAGAGTCATCTTGAATTTTATCCTCATCTTAATATTCCATATATTTCTTTTCAAATTCACTTTCAAAAGTCTTATTAAAATATTCATGGCTTAAATCTTCATTAATATCCATTTTGAAGCACTTAATCTCTTGCTCTTTTGTAGGGTATCTCATTGCTTTTGTAATATTGAATGTAACCTCTTGATCACTAACTCTCATAATTAGTTTTCCTTTCTGCACATCTATCAAAGCTCTTCTAGTGGCTAGGAATGGTCTTCCTAAATTGATAGGAATTTCTTCATCTTCCTCCATATCTAATACAATAAAATCCACAGGAAAGATAAACTTATCAACTTTTACCAAAACATCTTCTATTACTCCTTTAGGATAGGTTTTTGAACCATCAACTAACTGAAGAGTTATAGTTATAGGTAAAATATCTCCTAAGCCCAACTTATGAATATTGTTAACAACATAGGATTAATACTGGCTCCTAAATCACATAAAGTTTTTACATAAAATTATTCGCCAATAGCACAAGGAATTGCATGAATTCTATGATCTTTAAGTTTTTCAGTAAGCTTTTTTTTTAATTATGGTGCTACACTCTTCACTGAGTGCAACAGTCTCATTACCTATAAACTTCTTTTTCTTATTAAGTATATCCTTCATGAACTTCACATAGCTTGGCATTTGTTCCAATGCTTCAAAATATGGAATGTTTATTGTTAATTTTCTTAAATTTCCCAAAAATTTTGAAAATTGATTATCTTTATGTTTATGCTTCAATCTTTGAGGAAATGGAGATGGTGGTTTTTCTACATTGATTTTCATTGGTTTAATTGGACTTTCTACTTCAAAATTAAAATCTTCACCAAATTTTTTGTTTTCCACCTCCTTTTTTTTCAACTTTAACTTCTTTTTTAACTCTATTTTTTAATTCTTTTCCACTTCTCAGTTTAATAGCCTTAATTTTCTCTTTGTTTTGATCTTTAGGATTTACTTCAACATTACTAGGCAATGCTCCTGAAGGTGTATATCTAAGTGCGGTAGCAATACATCCCAATTGATTTTCCAAGTTTCTGATTGCAGCTCCTGGACTTTGTAATTAACTACCCAAATATCAATTCTTCCATTGATAGTTTTTTCTCCTTACTCTGTAAAGTCTTAAATCCTGGGGGTAATAAGGTTTATAAGCTTGATTTCCTTGATTGTTGGAGTTTCCCAATGGGTTCGTAGTATTGTTTCCCCATTACAGATTTGCAATAATAGAGTTATCGTTACTCCAACTAAAATTTGGATGATTCTTCCATCCAGGATTATAATAATTGGCTTAAGGGTTATTAGAATAATTGTTTATTGCATTTAAAGTCTCATAAGAAGATTGAGATTCTATCATTTATCTTAATGAGTTTTCCTCAAGCACAGTTACTGTCTGAGAATAATTCATTCCATATTAATCTATCTTCTTTGATATAAGAACTAATTAGGTAGCTAACGTAGATATTGTATCAGAATCATGAATACTAGCTACTCTTTTAGGATTTACCCTTTCAGTGGGCCATTGAAAATTATTAGTAGTCATCTCTTCAATTAATTAATATGCTTAATCGAATGGTTTTGACATTAATGATCCACTAAGAGCAGCATCAATTATTGATCTAAGAGATCCAACCAAACAATTATAAAAGGTTTGAATTATAAACCAATCTGACAACTCATGGTATGGACAATTTCTAAGGAAATCTTTAAATCTTTCTGAGGCTTCATAAATTGAATCCCCATCAAAGTTACAAAAAGATGTGATGTCATTTCTAAGCTTGACAGTTTTTGAAAGTGGGAAATATTTAGATAAGAAATTTGTGATAAATCTCCCCATGTTTTGATAGATTCAAGTGCTAACAAGTTTAACCACATCTTAGCTTTATCCTTTAGTGAAAAAAGAAAAGTGACAACATCATTTGGTACTCCATCATATTTAGCACACAATTCTAGAAAATTAGCATGGAGTAAATTAGGATCTTCAGTTAGTGTTCCTACAAACTGATTGTTTTGTATCATTTGAGAAATAACAAGTTTAAGCTCAAATGAGTTGGCAGATAGAGAAGGGTTTTGTATACTTAAATGATTTTCATCTGTTGTCAGATTAGCATACCTAATTAGTTCTTATATACTTAAATGAACGTGGCTAATCTAGAGTTTGGTCCTTAATTTCGTGGTTAGGCTGAGAGGATATTGGCTGCCACTCTAGAGTTTCCACTACTCCCTCACCTAAGGGCTAACAATCTCACATTGGTTTCCAATCAACTGGACCAAATTGGGGATTTTAATCTGTCACCTTAAAATCACCAATTCTACATCCAGTAAAGTATATTTCCTTATTTATTTGCACCCAATCTCATTGATGACATACTCTCCTATGAAATTAAATGTGATTCTCCCTAAGTTGTAGAAATCATATCTCATTTAAGAAAACATGTCACTCAACAAATTCTAACATTTTAATTGGCCAGATTAAAAAATAAATGAAAATCAGATTTCAAATCACTACAAATTGTTAACATTTAAAACCGTAGAAAATAAAACTTATTCGTCACAAAACTATATCTCAAAGTAGGGAGAAGGATAAAGAATACCACTCAAAATTAATGAGAAGAATATGACAAAACGTAAAGTAGGGAGAAGGATAAAGAAGACTACTCAGAATTCATGAGAAGGATACAATAAAACACGGGATTTCATTATATAAAAACAAGTTTACAAAACAAAAGAAATAAAAATACAACTTATCTCACAATCCTTCCGAAGCAAATCCCTATAAGTTTTCTCCAAGCCTTTCTCTCTTTACAATCACTCCCAATTCTCTCTTAGAAGTGTAATGAAGAAGAAATCTCTCACCTTCTCTCTCCTCTCACAATCCTAGAAGAAAATCTCCTCTTCTCTTTCTATCTCTAACTCACGCCAACTTTCTCTCTCCCTCACACCACACTTTTTTTCTCCCTCACACCACACTTTTTCTCCCTTACGCCACACACTTGATAAATGAGAAGTCTTCTCCTTTTATTTTAGGTTGCCTCCTTTGGAAAAAAATTCAAAATTCCCTCCAAAAGTCAACTTTTTTGAATTCAAATAATGTGTTATTTGATCTAAGAGAAATATCCCTCATAAAAGAACCTTCCAAAGTGTCTAGATGCCTTGAATTATTCCAAGAGGTGTGTAGAACAAGTGTCCTTTGAAATTCACAAAATAATTTGCCTTATACCTCCTTAATTTGAGAAAGTCATCCCTCGTGCATCATGAACTGATCCGGCACGTAATGTGTTAGTTCTTTAGATTTTGGCGCAACATGCGCCGATCTGGCGCATCATGCGCCAGAATCCCAAAATTCGTTATTTTGGCTCCAAATTTTGTCCGTTTTGCCATTTTTGCTCCAAATTCCTAAAAATTATATACCTGCAACAAAAACATGAAAATACTCTTCTCTAAAGTGCAATATCACAAAAAATAAGTACTTAGAATAAAATATTATTTTGGTGTATCAAAGTTGGAGCATTAATTGTGAAATCAATTTTCGGTTTGATTGTTAATGGATCTGCAACTAGATTAGGGCATCCATCCACTATTTTCCTACCATGTAGTCAATTGTAAGTACCTTATGAGAGTTGGGAGAAAGTGCTTCTTCCTTGGAAGCTGATGGATCCAAAAGTCTATGGCAACTCTATTGGAATGGGAGATGAGAATGATATGAATGTACTGACAGATCAAGCATCCCATAATTCATCACCTATTTAGCCTTACTTAAACTTGAATGTACTTTTGAAAAGGATTAAGAAGATAGAAAAAGAGGTACAGAACCTTATGAATGCAATTATGAATGTTTTTGAAATGTTAGATCACCTAGATTGGAGACTGAAGGAACCTTTTGAACATACTGGTTGTATTGAAGATGGTTTGGTACATATGTTCAAGAAACATGCTTGGATTGGGAAAGATTAAACTGATGTAATTCCTCATCGACCCATCTACAACTTTTACGTGCACTACTAATCTTTGGGAGATATCTAAGAAGACGAGAGTGAAGAAGATGTTTGAACTTAATTTATGCATGAAACATTTTATTTCGTACTGCTTGTTTGTGTTAATGTATTATGTTGGATTGCATTTACTTTTATTGTTAAAATCTATTTATCTTTGTGTTTAGTATTTTGATGTTTAGATTTTAGTGTTAGGATGTTTTGATTTTATTTAGATACTGAAGTAGATGTTTGTTGGCTTGAAAAATGTTTGTTTGTAATAGCGCAGATTTTATATATAAAAGTGAGTTTTGTGTTGTTTGTAAAATTTGGTGTTAGATTAATGTCTAAATTATGATTAAAATGTTTATTTGAGTTAATTAGAGAAGGATGTAAAGTGGTAAGTAGCAAATTTCCACAGAAAATGAAATATGGAAAAATTAAGGCATTGGCGCCAAATTGGTGCAAGAAGCGCCAGTTTATAGAGAGTCGGCGCATGATGCACCAAAGTTTCAAAAATGCCAGATTGTCTAAAAATTGCAAAATTGCACAGTAAAATCCATTTTACTGTGTGGGTCGTATCATATCTCTAAACCGTGACCTAAGGCTTCACATTGTGCACGTTAGAGAAAATTTTTGAGGCCAAAGATCTTAGATTTCATCTTCTCTTGGTAAGAGCTTCACTTTATCCTAGAAATTTTTATTTTTACCATTGATTTTTCTTACATTATGGAATATCCAAAATTTGATATTTTTGATGAAAAAGCTTGAAGAAAACTCATGGTGAAAAGTTTCTTACCAAATAGTCGTACTTGGGGAGTTAGATTTTTTATTTTATAATTCATTTTGATTGAATTTGGATTTTCAAAGAAATTCCAATGGCTCCACAAGTAAAGAGAGGAAGGCTGACAGAAGATTTTGACGCATGAAGATTTGTCAATCTCAAAGCCCAATATTGTTATAACACTCAAATGGAATCGAAAAAGTTGATCCAAGAAAGGGCATTTGCTAAACCGGGTTGCAAGATCGTGAGGTTGATCATCGCCTGAAATTGGGAAAGGTTTTGCTACTTCACTGCAATAGCAATTATACTAATGATTTGAGAGTTTTATGCCAACTTGAGGTTTAACACTGATGATCACATCCTTGTGAGAGGTAAGCAAGTTGAATTTTCTAAGGAAAGGATCAATGATTCTTATGGGCTTAGAAATGTATTCCATCACGAATACGATGCATTCGTGATGAATGAAGCATCACTGGATGAAGATATTGCTTTTCTAACTGATGGAAGTGGAGAATGGAATATTAAAAGTAATGAGAAATTTAACTTCTCTGCTTCCATGATAACTATTCAGTTAAAAGCATGACACCACTTCATCTCTGCTAAATTACTGCCAACAAATCTTCTAAGCGAAGTAACAAAGGATAGAGCTATTCTAAACTTTTTCATTCAGAAAATGAAGGCAGAAGATGTTGGTTCTCTCATAATTCATCAGGCATGGATTATAGCTAATAGTGCTACAGCCAGTGCATTGGGTTACCCTGCCCTGATTTTTACTTTATGTGAGCAATTGGGATTAGAGTCCCATAGAAATAAAGAAATGCTGCAACCATAAAATTTTATTGGGAAGCATAGGTTCAAAGAGTAGAATCATTTGTTGAGTCTAGGAGTGGAGGTATTGGTAAACCCTCACATCAGCTGCAAAGGCCTCGACTTCTTGCTCTGCTTCACTTGAACATATTATGGAGCAGCTTGATTCAACAAGTGGATATAGTTAATATGCAAAATCAGATTAGAGAAATTGGAGCATAAAATGCTTATAATGATGAGTATAAGCAAAGGAGAGTTCAATATGATATAGCTTTTGATGAAGTTATGGTTAGATATCTTAGTGGTGAATATAATGTGGAATTTCTAACTTGCCCCAGTTTCACTCCTTATGCTCCTATTCATGAAGAAGAAGAAGAAGAAGATGATGAGGATGAGGAGGAAGGCGATGAGGACTGATATTCTTAGGAGTTTAGTTTGTTTTATTTGTTATTGTTTATTATGTTGTTATTTGATGTCATTTGAAACAGTGGTGGTAAAAATTTTCATTTTGTGTTGTGGACTTAAATTGTAATAGTAATAGTAGATTTTTACTTTTTCTGCACTTTTAATATTTTCAATTTTTGTTTTTGTTTTTAATTTTTAGCAAATCCTTTAGAATATATTATGTTTCATTTAATTCTTTAAAGCGTGTATTTTTAAAGTTAGTACCTGCGGTATAACATAACCTAATTTCATACTCATAAATACTTTCATGCATTTACTGTTTTCTTTCACTTACAAATTTTTATAATGAACATTTTTAAATCACTTAAATACTTAAGCTTGGGGGAAAAAAATTCTTTTAAGAAGAAGTAAACTAGATTTTATTTGTCCTCAATTAACTATAGTTTTAAAATTATTTAACATGACCTGGGGTATTGAGATTTAAATTTAACATTGTCGTTGCCGGTCCCAAGCCCGGATGCGAAAAGTGGAGGGTTGCGTTAGGTAGTCGACA